>CAIGQW010053379.1:429010-442775 GCA_903798125.1 Danio choprae
TACTACAATACACCACAGTTTACTGTAGTAAAGAGTAAAGTATACTACAGTTTTTAGTGCAGCTATTCTACAACTATAGGGTATGTTATAGGCTACTACAATACACCACAGTTTACTATAGTAACAAGTAAAGTATACTACAGTTTTTAGTGCAGATATTCTACAACTATAGGGTATATTATACTACAATACACCACAGATTACTGTAGTAAAAACAAAAGTATACTATAGTATTTATTACAGTTCACTGTACTTAATGCTAAAATATGCTGTAGCATTCATTAGCAAAGAGTTGAAAGCACTGTATACTAAAGCCTGGTTCAAAAACACTATATTTACCATATTACTATAGTATTTATTCAATTGGGAATTCTGACTCAATCGTTGACAGTTATTTAATTTGTGATTTTTGAGGTGTTGTGCTAATATCTTGGCGACAATGAGGACACGAACAATCAAGAAAGACACGTGTGTAAGCGGCTAGTCTATCAGTATCATAGCTGCTAAGTTGAAATTGAATTTCCTGTGTAGAAATGAGGTGAACAGTGATGTGAATACGATTGTAATGCAAGTTCAATGTATTTGCGGCTTGTCTAAGCACACACACACTCCTGCAGCAGAGCTTTATCACCTCTGATATTAGTGTGTGTGTGTGTGTGTGTGTGTGTGTGTGTGTGTGTGTGTGTGTGTGTGTGTGTGTGTGTGTGTGTGTGTGTGTGTGTGTGTGTGTGTGTGTGTGTGTGTTGTAGTGCTTAGTGGCACCCCTCTGTATTCTGTGAAATGAAATAGATGGCAATAAGCCGGGATTAGGTTAGAGTCAGGTTTAATTCCAGTTTCCCGAATAACATCCGCTGCGAATCCAAGGAAGTGATTGCAAAAAGCCGCACCACACACAGACTTCAGGTCTGACCACATCCTGGACTATCCTGAATGGGTCCAATTATGTTCCCATCATGTATTTGATGGAACACATGTATTTGATGGAACAAGTCTCATTAAATTACCATGGTATAACTCTGTTTTACTATGAACTGCAATATGCCATGTTTCTGATGCTCTAAAAATTATACTTTGACAGTTGGACAATGGTATTTGTACAATGGCAGTTATACAATGGTATTTATATAAGTTGTTGGCATGATGTTGGATTTTCACAGTCATATATGGCAAAAATGAATATACACCATTTCAATGTGGGGATGTCATTGGCCCATGAAAATTTCCTGCTTGTTGTCAAACTATTTCATAACTGTATCAAGAGGCGATTCAATGATAACGTTACGTTAAAACACCTGCTATTGGATTATTAATCAATATTTGGACTTTTTTGGATTTTCAGAAGCTATGGAAATTAAAAGTGTAAAACAGGAAATGCGTTAGGACCATTGTTATTGTTTACATCCCTCAAAATGGTCTATAATTAATGTCGTCATCATTTGAAATGCAGTAAATGCTAAACATTTATTTGTCTTCATGGACCTCATGTTATAAAAACGGCTGTGTTATTTCGCAGTTTTTTTTAGCCAACTCTCAAAACTGGTGTGATCGTCTCAAGTATAGTTCATTAAATTACAGCTCTAACGAATGAAACAGAAAATCGTCATTAATAAATACCTCAGGCCTAATTTTACGTGGCTATTTTAGTAAATCATTTTTTTTCGTCAATATATTTCTAAAAACCTAATAACTTGATACGTTTTGTCACTGCAAACCACGTCCTTTGGTGTGACACTATATGCTCATTTTAAATCGGGCAATTCCACGGAAAACATTAATTAGTCGAAGGACGCCATTTAAGATCATGTGACTGAAGCCCCCTGTGAGGCATGTAAAGTATGTCTTAGCATTTTTTACATTCATTCATTTTCTTTTCGGCTTAGTCCCTTTATTAGTTTGGGGTCGCCACAGCCGAATGAACCACCAACTTATCCAACATATGTTTTACGCAGCGGATGCCCTTCCAGCCGCAACCCATCACTGGGAAACATCCATACACACTCATTCACACACATACACTACGGACAATTTAGCTTACCCAATTCACCTATACCACATGTCTTTGGACTTATGGGGAAACCAGAGCACCCGGAGGAAACCCACGCCAACACAGGGAGAACATGCAAACTCCACACAGAAACACCAACTGACCCAGCCGAGGCTTGAACCAGTGACCTTCTTGCTGTGAGGCGATTGTGCTACCCACTGCGCCACCGCTTCGCCCGCATTTTTTACATATTTAGCTTTATTGGAACCACTATAAAATATGTTGTCCTTTGGTACGACACCACTATTTATTGAAAATGGCCAACAAGTCTGACAAGAAAAGAAGAAACAATCATAATTCCACATAAAATAGATAACACTATACGAAGATAAGCGTTCAACAATGGAGATTATCCCGCTATTAAAATATGTTGTATAAAAATATGTTGTTTAAAAATATGAACCACTATAAAATATGTTGGCGACATGGTGGCTCAGTGGGTAGCACTGTCGCCTCATAGCAAGAAGGTCACTTGTTCGAGCTTTGACTTGGCCAGTTGGCATTTCTGTGTGGAGTTTGCATGTTCTCCCCGTTTTGGCGTGGGTTTCCTCCGGGTGCTCTGGTTTCCCCCACAGTCCAAAGACATGCGCTATAAGTGAATTGGGTAAGCTAAATTGTCTGTAGTGTATGTGTGTATGTCCTGGTCCTCCAGATTGAGGGTTGAGCGTTGGGCTAACAACCCACCTCATAAAAACTAGATGTTACAAAATACCAATATGGTGTGGCTAAATATCAGCTTCGATATAAATGGCCCTGGGAGTAAGTAAGTAAGTATAAAATATGTTGTCCTTTAGTGCGACACCCCTATTTATTTAAAATGTCCAACAAGACCGATTCTGATAGCACTGAGAGTAAATAGAATACCACCACACTTTCTTTCTTGGCATGAACTGCAGTTTGACCCTCCTTGCTAAATAGAAATTAATAATATATTGTGTTGTGTTGGTGTGGCGTCTCTCCGGGTAACTTCGCATTAGCGCCGCCGCTAACTGAAGGAAGCAGTTTTAGCCTTTGAAGCTCTCTCTCTCTCTCTCTGGCTGGGCTGTACGTGCAGTGTTTTACGTTTCTACTCATCAAACCGCTGGCTCTTCTGATGTGTGGTGGAGTTTAAGTGAAATCAAAATACTGAGAAAATTATCTTTAAATCTGTGTAAATAAACCACACAGCAACGCACTTTACTAATCAAAAAAACTGAGTTTTAAATATAAATATATTCTTTATATATATTTATATTATATATATTCTAAATATATTAATGCAACATGATTTTTACCTAATATTCTAAAGATGTATGGCATAAAAGAACAATCAGTTTTGACCCATACCCATACATATTTTGACTATTTTTTTTAAATATACATGTACAATATAAGATGGTGGTCACGTTTGATAACGCACGATCGCCTCACAGCAAGAAGGTCGCTGGTTTGAGTCAGTTGGCATTTCTGTGTGGAGTTTGCATGTTCTCCCCGTGTTGGCGTGGGTTTCCTCCGGGTGCTCCGGTTTCCCCCACAGTCCAAACACATGCGCTATAGGGGAATTGAATAAACTAAATTGGCCGCAGTGTATGAGTGTGTTTGAATGTGAGAGTGTATGGGTGTTTCCGAGTACTGGGTTGCAGCTGGAAGCATCTGCTGTTTAAAACATATGCTGGAATAGTTGGCGGTTCATTCCGCTGTAGCGACCGCTGATAAATAAGGGACTAAGCCGAAGGAAAATGATTGAATTAATGACACATTTTCAACATTTTAATTCATATTTGGCTGCTTCAGTAGATCGCAAATGTAATTTAACAACAATTACGAACATTGCCTTATTTAAAGTATTTATGACAGATTTATTAACATTAATCTATTGAGAATCATATGTCACACACATTGTCAAGCCTTTTGATGTGATTTTATTCTTCCATGCTAAGTTCTGTCAACTCAATTTTGTTAGAACAAAAATAAACACACTGAGGCGTCCCATATTACCCAAATCCACCCAACACTTATATACCACCGACATGGAAGTAAACAACAAGCAATGTATTTAATTCCTCCTCACGATCGCGACATAATGACTTTTCAATCAACTGTAAATTAAAAACAAGTTATTGGCACAACCAGCAGCAGGACTGACTGGAGTTAAAGCGAAAGTGAAAGTGAAAGCGCAGATCTCGACTGCCCTCTGGTGAGTACAGCACAAGGCATTCAGGTCCTGTCAGCCGTTGCAAGTGGGGCCCTTTCTGGAGCAGGGCGCCGACAGATGGAAGATAATAGCATTTCCAAACTTTCCATTTAGAGGATTAAAATGCAGCAGTGGCCACGACCCCCTTCACATTCAGACAGGAGGGACGCTGAGGGCTGGAACATATGCCTGCTGCGGACAGCACAGCCAGAGGGCCAACAACACACGTCCTTCAGCCGAGTGACCCAGCACACTCGCTCTGGCTCCGGTCCCTCCTTCACTCTCTCTCTCTCTCTCTCTCTTTCGTCTATATTTCTGTCTCTGCAAGCTGTGCGCTTCCAAATAGGGCTCTGGACAGGCCTCAGACCAATGATTTGGCTGTGCCTGGAACAGTAGGATTTGCTACTGAGGCCAAATTGATCTTTTTTTCTTTTTCTTTTTGTTTAACCCTTTAAAGGGGACCTGTTATGCCCTGTTTTTACGAGATGTAAAATAAGGCAAGTTCATTTATATAGCACATTTCATAAACAATGGTAATTCAAAGTGCTTTAAATAAACAAGAATATTCATTCATTCATTCATTTTCATTTCGGCTTAGTCCCTTTATTAGTCTGGGGTCGCCACAGCGGAATGAACCACCAACTTATCCAGCATATGTTTTACGCAGCGGATGCCCTTCCAGCTGCAACCCATCTCTGGGAAACATCCATACACACCCATTCACACTCATACACTACGGACAATTTAGCTTACCCAATTCACCTGTACCACATGTCTTTGGATTTGTGGGGGAAACCGGAGCACCCGGAGGAAACCCACGCCAACACAGGGAGAACATGCAAACTCCACACAGAAACGCCAACTGGCGAGGCTTGAACCAGCGACCAGCGACCTTCTTGCTGTGAGGCGAACGTGCTACCCACTGCGCCACTGTGAGGCCCCTATAAACAAGAATAGAAGAGTAAAAATGGGTGGCTAAGTGGTCAGCACTGTCGCCTCACAGCAAGAAGGTCGCTGGTTCGAGTCCCGGCTGGGCCAGTTGTTATTTCTGTGTGGAGTTTGCATGTTCCTACCATGTTGGCGTGGGTTTCCTCAGGGTGCTTCGGTTTCCCCCACAATCTAAATTGGCCATAGTGTATGAGTGTGTGTGTGACTGTGAGAGTGTATGGGTGTTTCCCAGTACTGGGTTGCGGCTGGAAGGGCATCCGCTGCGTAAAACATATGCAGGAATAGTTGGCGGTTCATTCCGCTGTGGCGACTCTTCTTGCTGTGAGGTGACAGTGCTAACCTATGAGCCACTGTGCCGCTCTTTAAGGAATATTCTGATTGTATTAGCAGTGGTGTTCATAACAGCACCAAATGCTTGGAGACTTAATTGGTTAATTCACTTAATAGTTGAAACAGCAGAAATATTGATAGACAATTATATGGTTTTAGACAGTATTACTGTCCGATAGTTAACATCAGTTAATTTAACTAAACTTACGATGAAAACCACAAAAGCTTTTATTAATCTTAGTTGATGCTGGATTCTTAGTTAATGCCTTTAAATCTTAATCCTAATCTGATTACAAATCGCGATCATTTTATCAATACTTTATATAATATAATATGGGCCTCATGGTGGCGCAGTGGGTAGCACGATCGCCTCACAGCAAGAAGGTCGCTGGTTCGAGCCTCGGCTGAGTCAGTTGGCGTTTCTGTGTGGAGTTTGCATGTTCTCCCCGTGTTGGCGTGGGTTTCCTCCGGGTGCTCTGGTTTCAACCACAAATCCAAAGACATGCGGTACAGGTGAATTGGGTGAGCTAAATTGTTTGTGGTGTATGAGTGTGAATGAGTGTATGGATGTTTCCCAGTGATGGGTTGCAGCTGGAAGGGCATCTGCTGTGTAAAACATATGCTGGATCAGTTGGCGGTTCATTCCGCTGTGGCGACCCCAGATTAAAAAGGGGACTAAGCCGAAAAGAAAACGAATGAATGAATGAATAATATAATATTAATAATACAAGTATTTATTGTGGTTAAAGTAATCTTTTATGCAGATTAGGTCAATATCGTGATATATACAGTGATAAAAGCTTCAGCAATTATTCACAACAACAACAAAAAAAATCTGTACTGTCATAAACCTAATCTAGAGTGTTATTAAAAGTACAATATTCGCATTTAGACGATATAAATATTGAAAGCTTTAGGTTTGTCACTTCCAACGAAATAAGTCTAAACACGCCAAAAAATTGGTACTTTTGCTAGTAGTTCTAGGAACTAAGAAAACATTTGAGCTGTTTAAGCCTCTGGATTAAAGGTAATAATGTTATAAATAATCTTAGTATTATATACTGTTACTATTTAATTCAATTCAAGTTTATTTAAACAGCGCTTTTTACAATGTAGATTGTGTCAAAGCAGCTTAACATGTTCTAGTAAAATCCAGATTTCAGAGTTTAGTTCAGATTAGTTTAGTTCAGTTCAGTGTGGTTTAAGTTTCACTGCTTAACACTGAACACAGAAGAGCAAATCCACCAAAGCGCAGCTCCACAAGTCCCGATCCGAGCAAGCCAGTGGCAACAGTGGCGAGGAAAAAAAACTTCACCAATTGACGAAGTGAAGGGGAAAAAAAACTAGAGAAACCAGGCTCTGTTGTGCACGGTCATTATTCTTATTTAAGTGAAGTTTATTTATAAACTAATTTGGAGAGGATCACGTGCTTATGATTGCTGCGGCTGGTCCCGCATTATCCAATTCATGATTCACCAATCAGATGATTCCTAAGCCACTATAAATACCCTAAGTTTCATATCACAGCCATCTTCGTTTTGAAGAATCCCCCCTTCCACCCCTACTCCTCCTTTCCTAGATGGGTGGCCCAGTGGTTAGCACTGTTGCCTTACAGCAAGAACATCACTGGTTCTAGTCCTTACCAAGCCAGCCGACGTTTCTGTGTGGAGTTTACACGTTCTCCCCGTGCTCACGTGGGTTTCCACCGGGTTCCCCGGTTTCCTCCCACCGTCCAAAAACATGCAACTTAAGTTAATTGACTAATCCAAATCGGCATCATAGACATGCTCCTAGTAAGTAGTCATCTCAAGAGCAATCACTATCTGTTCATTAGCTACTACAGCAGGGGAGTTCTCCAGATCTACCTGAGCTCAAACTCCCCTCTTGCCTTGCAAACGGGAGGGAGCCCCGGGCTCGAGGATCTATGAGCTCAGGGCTCTCTCCCGGGACAGCATGCCAAACAAGCTTTAGAACCAATCCTCAGCTAAGTGTGAACTCTTGAATATTGTATATAATAATGTTTCTTGCATAAACCAATCATTTCACTTCATAAAACCTCAATGTATTGGGCGCAATTTTGATTTAGTGGCTAATTCGAATTAATTTGTACAATCTAATTTGTATATTTTAGTACAATTTGCTCATTCTCAATGGGGGTAGGTTTAGGGGTGGAGTTTAGGGGGATGCCTGAAATTGTACATTTTCCTCCTAATTAAATTGTATGAATTTGTATTTCCAACAATACGTAAAATAGTTACGTTTCCTTGTGAGATCGAGCTGATGTATTATCAGGAGTCATGGGTATTCATTTTGATTTGGTGTACATCTGAATTGTATATTTTTTTCCCCCCATTTCTGTTTGACGGAAAGACGATTTTTTTCAACACATTCACAGGAAGGCTAGTAATTTTCACTTTAACTGTCTATGTTTTCTTTGACTCTGAAAGGTCATTCACACAGAACGTGTCTTTGCATCTAAACACATCTGAAATCTGAAAAAAAAAAGCGCCTCCACCATATTGTTGTCAAATAAAACGGTTGTAATGCCAACTTGATTTGGCAACACTTGCTCCACCTCCAAGTTGTTCTGATTGGTCGACTGCTTTGGAACTGACATCGATGAGTGGCACTGCGTTTGGTAGTTAAAACAATTTTAACTAAACACAATGTCTTTAAAAAGGCATCGCAAAGTACTGGCAGCTGTTGACTTGCATTATAAAAAAATCACCAACAACCACGGCTTCAGCTAAAAATAATCTGTAATGTTCTACTGAGGAAAACAAAGTCACCTAATTCATTTTGGGGTCAACTAGCTCTTTAACCCCTTCATAAGCGTTCTGAAGGATCTGTTGTTGTGAATCAACATGAATGACATATATCTGCAACAGAAATGCCACTATTGTCCCCTGTAGGCGATTTGGATTCATTAAGACCTCTATGAACTGCTCCGAACAGAATTGCATTACGCTCACGAGGACGTCTGTTCCTAAAGAGGGCCAGGATTCGCACTTCATCCTTATCGCATTATTGCTTAATGGAGAATTATGTTAGAGCATCGTGGCTTTAATTATCTGGCCAGCAAGTCCATTTATAACGTAGAGAGACCAGAAACAGCCCGAATCCGCATGCCGACTGCAAAGCCGTAATGAATTTACAAGCCCCCCTCGCAAAGCAGGGCTTAAAACACGATTAAGAGTTCTTGAAAATGAAGCAGAAGGAGGCGGGTGGTGTGTTCGTTTCCTTTCAATTAAGTGGGAGCGTTTAAAAAACAACGAACTTTAGTCAAGTGCAGAGTCTCAGCGTGACAACAGGAGACGAAAACTCCAAAGGAAAGCAAATATTAGATTAAATGTTCATTTATTCTGACAAAAAGTCTACTGAATAACGCATCCAGTTTTTAAGAACTGCAAAAAACTTATAAGTCAAGTCAAGTCGAGCTTTATTGTCATTCTGCTACATGTGTGGACATACAGAGGAACGAGATGTCGTGTCTTGCAGGACAGCGGTGCTACATGGATTAATCATAAATACAAACACAACACTGGACATAAGAGCTATTATAAAACACCTATGCATAACTAACATATATTATAAAATAGAATAAAATACTTAAACTAAACACATAAGACAGGCTATACAAGTAGTTTTACATGAGACTGAACAATGTTGTGGAGGATATTGTGCAAAATAATGTATTTAAGGTCTAATATTGTGCAAGAGGTGTTTAAGGTTGAGCAAGCGGTGCAACATGATTGTGGTACATTTATAGTCAACATTGAGTCCTTGTAAGGTGGAGTTTAGATGAAGTGTCAGGTGCATAAGAGAGAAGAGTGTTTCTACAGGTGGTTTGTCAAGCCCACTCACCTGAATGAAGCACAATTTAAAATGCACAGTGTTTTCGAGAGACATGGAGTGATTAGGAAAGTGTCTGTAGTGCAAATGTGCAACCTGGTGCAAGAGTCAGAGAGACGAGGGGGTGTCCTTCCACAGGTGGTTTGTTAAGCCCACTCACCTGTATGGGACATACTCAGGAATGCTCGGGAGGTTTCAGAGGGGGGTAAGTTGACTGGAGTTGAGGGCTCTAACAGCCTGTGGGAAGAAGCTGTTGAGTAGTCTAGCCGAGCAGGCTTTAATACTTCCAAACCTTCTTCCTGATGGCAGCAGCTGAAAGAGACTGTGGAAGGGGTGAGTAGAGTCTTTCACAATACTGCTAGCTTTGCTGGAGCACCGTGAGAGGAAAATATCCTGAATGGAGGATAGAGGAGCACCAATGATCTTTTCGGCAGTGTTCACTGTGTGCTGGAGGGTCTTGCGGTCGGCAGCACTGCAGCTCCCGTGCCAGACAGTGATGCAGCTGGTCAGCACACTCTCAATGGTCACCCTGTAGAATGTGGTGAGGATGGGTGGAGGGAGACTTGCTCTTTTCAGCCGGCGAAGAAAGTATAGGCATTGTTGTGCCTTCTTGGAGAGGGACGAGGTTGATTATATTTATTATTAAATAAATATACTTTATGATCATCAACGATTGTCTACATGTTTAGACTGCAGATGAAATGTAGCTTGCACTGTTCAATTTTGCATAGTTTCTAAAATAAAATCAATGTTTTACACAAATATATGATCTTTAATAATGCTCTCAACATTAGCACAACATGTGTTATTGATACATTGTTCACTGAACTTAGCATGTTTGTTCAAAGGATTTTCTTCAAATATTCTGGATTCAGAATGTTCAGACAACATTAAAAATAATGTTGCGATGGTTACACGAGCATTCTGCACTAAGTAAAAAAGTTTTCATTCATTCATAATCTGGGGTCGCCACAGCGGAATGAACCGCCAACTTATCCAGCATATGTTTTACGCAGCGGATGCCCTTCCAGCTGCAACCCATCACTGGGAAACACCCATACACACTCATTCACACACATACACTATGGACAATTTAGCTTACCCAATTCACCTGTACTGCATGTCTTTGGACTCGTGGGGGAAACCGGAGCACCCGGAGGAAACCCACGCCAACACGGGGAGAACATGCAAACTCCACACAGAAATGCCGACTGACCCAGCCGGGGCTCGAACCAGCGACCTTCTTGCTGTGAGGCGATTGTGCTACCCACTGCACATCAGGGACTCAGGACACTGTTCGTATTTCTGCCACGCCACAGAGCGCCATCTGAATAATTAATTTTAAATAACATGCCAATGCGTGTCCGGTGTGTGTTACTTCCAACTGTCATGTGCGCGGCGCATCCGGTGTGCGACCCTCTTAAGGATGGCGTCTGCTTTAGCTTTGTGGATCAGTAACTGCAGGAAAAAGAACATGGATGCCAACATTATCTGCACAAAAGCTTTATGGACCTTTTGCTGACAGCGATGAATGTTTACGCCTGACAACAGGTTTTGATCTTTGCTTTAATTCTATAATACTGAACTTATTTTTCTACAAACGTTTGAACTTTGAGTGTTTAAAAATGAGAGATAATTGTAAAAATGTTGATGCCTGTCTAAAAAAAGTGTATAAAGTGTGCAGTGAGGGGTTTTACAGTCTTACAACATCTATAATCGTAAAAAATAAAGCTACTTCGTGGATTTCGCCTATCGCGGGTTATTTTTAGAGCGTAACTCTGCGATTAACGACTGACCACTGTACCCCATTATTATTATTCAGCAAAGCAACTATACACAAGTAGGTTTTAACATACACTTTCAGTAAGACTCACTTCATACATTTACCAGCAGAAATAACACATTTTCACTAATGTTCTCGGCGGAAAAGCGGAACAAGCAAAACGCGACGACGCGTGAAATATTCACGTCAGTGGACGCTAATCGCGTCGCATCTCTCATAATCAACAAACTATCTGCGCTCCCGAGTACACGAACACAAAGCTATCTACACTTGCCACACACCGGGCAGAATATTAGATTAGACATTAATTTGAGGGGGGAAACGCTCACAGAACGTATACGGGCAGATGTCAAAGGGAGACGATGGGTTATAAAGAGCTAATATTCCCGGAACAGAGAGAAAGATTTGTTCACACAGCAGCAAATACAATTTCGCGGCCCCCCTCCAGCTCCGCGGCACCAAACAGGAGAAATATGTTTACTTGTTTTAATTTCTTTTTCATGTAATGTTGACCCCGAGGGCTGCAAATATTTCCCCTGCTCTCGCGCTCTCTACATGGTGATTAAATTCAATTTTATTCAAATGAAATCTCCCACTCCGCGCCAGCTCTCTCTCTCTCTCTCTCTCTCTCTCTCTCTCTCTCTCTCTCTCTCTCTCTCTCTCTCTCTCTCACACACACACACACACACACACACACACACAGATAATTAGGGAGCGGAAGAGTTTTCTTGCTTTCCTCGCGTTTTTTTCTCTAATTATAATCCTGTGAGAAATACCGGAGTTTCCTCGGAGGGAGCGCGCGCGCTGACGGACACGCGCCTATTATAATAAGCGCGCGCGTGATTACAGTTATGATTAGTGTATGATTATTACACAACGGCCCACAGATACCTAGATCATAGGGCATTATTAAATTCGTTATTACTTATTCACATGTCAGACTGTAAAGGCTACTTGTGGTTTGTCTGTAAGTGGGAGGCAAAACTGAGGCCACGAGAAAGAAAAAAAAAACCCCACGAGGGCTTTTGGCTTCTGTTCACAAGATGTTATGCTTTATTTTCCTATGGAAATGAATAATGCAATGTCTGGCATTCTATCTATTTGATAAGGTTTGTACTGAACATCGTTTAGTCTTCTATGAACATCAGTTCATCAAAAAGTTCACATTGGTCATTTAATAAATGTTGATCAATTTTGTTCATTAATTCAATTCAATGATTCAAAACTAAAATAGTTTACAAACGTATTGTGTATTTCTATACATATCTCTCTAACTAGCTAGCTATTTATCTCTCTCTGTGTAAAAATGGAGTTTGAGTTGGAAAGTTCGATTCATGTTGATTCAGTTGAAATTTCAATGAATTCAATTACTATCCATCTATCTATCTATCTATCTATCTGTCTGTCTGTCTGTCTGTCTGTCTGTCTGTCTGTCTGTCTGTCTGTCTGTCTGTCTGTCTGTCTGTCTGTCTATCTATAAAAATGGAGTTTGAAGTTCAATTAATTTTTGAATCAGTTCAAATATCAGTTGATTCGATTCAATTAATTGATTCAAAACTAATTCAATTATAGTTTAGGGATGGAGTTTGAGTGGGTACGTTTGATTGATTCATTTCTGTGACTCAGTTCAAGTTGTACATTTCAGTGAATTGATTTAAATGATGTAATTTAAAAATAATTTGCTTATATTAAGATCTGTCTATCCATCTATCTATCTGTCTCTGACGTTCGCATTCGTAAGTTCAATTCATTTTTGAATCAGTTCAAATTTTAATTCAATTCAATTAATTGATTCAAACCACCAATCCGCCTGTCAATCTCACGTTCTATCCTTCCCTCACTCGTGAACAAAACCCCAAGATACTTGAACTCCTGAGCCTCCAAGTCCGAGGCCATGGTGCTCCATTGAAAAAGGAGCCAGGTTGGGGGAAAGTCCTTACCCCAGGTGGAGGAGTTCAAGTATCTTGGGGTTTTGTTCACGAGTGAGGGAAGGATGGAGGCGGATTGGTGCAGCGGCAGCAGTAATGCGGTCGATGTACCCGTCCGTTGTGGTAAAGAAGGAGTTAAGCCGAAAGGCAAAGCTCTCGATTTACCGGTCAATCTACGTTCCTACTCTCACCTATGGTCATGAGCTTTGGGTCATGACTAAAAGGACAAGATCTCAGCTGAGGAAGTTCAACCTGCCCCAGGAGCTGCTCGTACAGTTCTACTCAGCGGTCATCCAATCCATCCTCTGCACTTCAAAAAGTTTCTTTCCTCAGGCCATCTACCTCATGAACAGTTAAATATTCTACTACTGTGCAATAAACATGTGCAATACTTTCTCATACGCACTCGTACACAGCACCTTATAACAATTTACAGTGCAATACTTTCTCTACGCAGTCGTACACAGCACCTTATAACTTGTCTGTACATACAATTCATCATCCAGAGCTTTTTGACTGATTGCATCTCTGTTTAATGTTTGTTGTGTTTTTCATATTTATTTCGTGTTGTCACTTGTCACTTTATGTACACTGGAAGCTTCTGTAGCCAAAACAAATTCCTTGTGTGTGTTAGCACACTTGGCAATAAAACCCATTCTGATTCTGATTCTGATCTCGGATACGAGGTGGCCGAAATGAGTTTCCTT
>CAIGQW010053379.1:451454-475221 GCA_903798125.1 Danio choprae
TAGATAGACCAACAGTTGATTGACAGATAGATAGATAGATAGATAGATAGATAGATAGATAGATAGATAGATAGATAGACCAACAGTTGACTGACAGACAGACAGGTAGGTCGGTAGGCAGATGGACTAATTTTTGAACTGTCAACATTACAAAGAAACGTTTTTTTAACAAACTGGACAGGTATATTAACATTTACAGGTTCAATTCAATTCAATTCAAGTTTATTTATATAGCGCTTTTTACAATGTAGATTGTGTCAAAGCAGCTTAACAAGTTTAATTAAAGTCCACATTTTTGAGTTTAGTTCAGTTCAGTTTAGTTCAGTTCAGTGTGGCTTAAGTTCCACTGCTGAAAGTTCAAACACTGAAGAGCAAATCCACCGAAGCGCAGCTCCACAAATCCAAGCAGGCCAGTGGCAACAGTGGAGGAAAAAAAAAAACTTCACCAATTGACGAAGTGAAGGGAAAAAAAAACCTCGAGAGAAAGCAGGCTATGTTAGGCATGGTCATTTCCTCTGGCCAAACTTTCTATGTGGAGCTGCAGTCCAGTCGCCGGGCTGGAGAAGCTGACATCCATCGTGTTTCCACGGTTTATTTTCCATTTAATGAAAACACTTATTACACTTAAACACTTTCAGCATTTTCAGGCCCTAAAAGTTGTTTAAAAACCAAATCTTCTGGAAAGTGTAATGCTGTTCACACCAGACATGGCATGTGCGAATAAATCGTACTATACTACATTTTGAGTTTACTCGCTTCATTCGCGCGTCAAATTCGCTTCACAATAGACACAGATTCGTGTCATGGGCGGGGCTTCTGTCTGCCCGGTGACTCTAGCTTCGTACCCGTTTCCACTGAGTGGTGCGGTATGGTTCGGTACGCTTTTATTGCCGTTTCCACTATCAAAGGGTACCTAAAAGTGAACCGTACCATAACACTTTTTGGGAACCCTTAGCAAACGCTATTGAGCTATTGTTGAACGCTATTGGCTTACAGAGATACGTCACTCACAGAAGCAGGAGAATGAAAACAAAGGAACCACCATTTTTAAGAACCGTTGGATGTTATAATATATACATATAATAACAAGCCATGGTCAACCCGAGCTCAAACAAACCTTGTCGTCGTCTTGATGAACAGCCACAACAGCTTAACCTTGACATTTCTTCGAGTAAAAATTACGTCGCCTGAAACTTTGTCATACACCACGCCTACCAAAAGGGTACCATTAGTACCCTTTTGGCAGAGGAAACGCAAGCCTGATAAAGGTGACCCATAGATACTGTACCACTCAGTGGAAACGGGCCATAAATGGCTCACATGGACTTTATTGAGATAGTGAATGAAACAGCGTAGATTCATTCGGCGCCGTGTCTGAGTCCACTAGATCCTTTCAGCGGTGCACCCAGCTCTGAGAGTTCATAAACTTCTCCAGAAACTGTACCTAGATGACAGAAGCTTTCAGCGGTGCTTTAAACTGAGCCGAGCCCAGTTTGATGAACTGTTGTCCGGTGTTGGCAAGAGGATTTCCCCTCGTGACACCAACAACATGCACTACGTCATAATCACTCCCATACAAGAGCAAGCTCATGATTGGTTAACGTGGCACAAATGTTCGCTGAAGTTCAGATTTTCCAACTTGAGCGATCAAACGCACAAAACGCTCAACTCGCACAAATCGCGCCACAGGATGTCTATCAACATCTTTGCATTGACTTAACAGACAGTAGATAGATGGATAGACTTAATCTCTCATGCTTAACGTTTCATCCGCGTCTGGCGTGAACGCAGCATTATAGCCCTGTGTGAATAATAAACTCAAACAACAAAAATAACTTACAAACTTACATTTACAAACATAGAAACTGACTGAACAGTGTGGTGTCCTCCAAGGCTCTGTACTGGGTCCGTTTCAGTTTCCCACCTTGTGTTTTTTGACATTTCCAGCTCGCCAGACATGCAAAATATACCATTTTAAGTATTGTTGTCGATTTATTTGTTGCCTGTAATATGAAATTATTCAAAGTGAACCTTTGATATTAAAATAACCTTTAATATTTACTTCCCCTAGAAAATTACTTTAGTTTTTGTTTAGTTTTTTTTTCATTCAAAAGAAATAAACAAACACGAAGCACAGTTTCACTTCACATTTTATTAGAATCTTTCCTATAACTTCTGCACAGATAAACATTTGCCATCGTCATCAGTATGCAAGCCGTGTTGGGTTATTTCATTAAACCTGCCTCTCGTGACGTTTCTGTGTTAATGCAAGAACGGAGGAGTACAAATGCCATTGACACATCGAGTCTAGTCTTGGAGCGGCCGTAGGCGTCGCTGACAGGTGGAAAACAACAAACGCAAACGTTGAGACGGAAACGATAGTCGTCACATCAAACGTGAGGGGGGGGGGGGGAAGGAATGCGCTTGAAACGGTGTGGAAGTTATAACCTCAGTACGCACTTCATCCCAAAAGATTAAAGGTGTAATTTGGATTATAAATCATTCTAATAAAAAAAAAAAACAAGCAAAAATGAAAGCGCTGTCAAATTAATGCAGCGGTTCACAAATAATGCAAAAGGAATTAATGCAATTCATCACGCCTTTTTCTCTTCTGTCGCACGTCTTTTCATGCGTTTATTTATTTATTCGGCGTCTTGGACAATTCTTTGAACTCTTTGGCATGCTAAAGCAATCGTGTCGGAAAAGATCTGATCCGAGCCTTCGTTTCTGAATGAACCGAGGGGCCTTGAAGTGAATTCTCGATGCTAATTGGACGATAAACCTGCAAGTAGCCAGCGATACGTCACGAGATCAAACAAGATGGAGGAGCAACAAAAAGGAGAAAACAAATTCAAAGCGACACCCAGACCCTTTATTTTAATGTGACAAGGCATCCGATAAGACGAGAAGTTACACTGAAGAAGAATGTTGATGTCCAGGACGTCTAGTATGTACACCTCATCCCAACGCCCCTCAGTAGTCTACGACTTCTATAGCACCTTGAGAAGGCGGATTGCGCATGTTTAACATCACCTATGACTATACGCTTAAATGTACGCCACTTTAATCTCCTCAATAAGAATGATAAATTCCACTTGTTGTTTTTTTTTCTTTCGTTAAATCTCCCGACACTGCGTTGCAAAGTTGCACCAAAAATAAGAAACCAATAAACATAATAATCATAACAACAACAGTAAATATAATAAAAAAACAGACGAGGTGAATAGTATTTCAATATCAACGTCTACCAAGTATGCTACAAAAAACCCCATTCATCTGGCGCTGAAAAACATTTTTATCGTCGATTATAGAAGTATACATGAAGACGCGCGACATCTATCGTAACACAGATGTGTGTACGCTAACCAAAAAAACTAAAACAAAACTGTAGCTTCTGATGCTGCCATAATTGTGATTTCCTTTATACAAATATTTAATCTATATGTGACAAAAGACATTTAAATACTTGTTAAATCCCAGCTAAAACTCTTCCTGTGACCCCTGCCCCCCGAACACTTGAGTAGAGAGAAAAAAATATCTGAAACTGTACAGATATAGACTGGCTGTTTGATCTGTGAGCGGGTGGCGTAATGCGTTTTGACTTGAGTTAGAAAAATATTTAGCACTCATTAGAGAAAAAGAGTTTTAAAGTAAACAGCACATACAGTAAATGACCTTTCCGGTGGCGGATCTTTTCGTTTATTGAAAGAGGCGAAGCGAGGGATCGTGGAAAGGGTCGGAAGAGTGCGGCATCCCCCAAGGCTCTGTACTGGGTCCGTTTCGGCTTCAGTCTATAGTGACACACATGCGTCCCCACGCACACCGTCAATGGGCGGGAGGACTCGGATTAGCACAACAGCGAATAAATGAAACAAAGACATGCAAGTGAATGAATTGAAAGTCTGTAAGCGTTAATGGATAGCTGCTTCAATACATAGGCTCAAGGCCTTGCTCGCTGTCTTCTGCGGGAAAGTCCGACTTGAGGAGAGACTCCATGTAGGCGATGTAGCTGGAGCTGTGGGTGTAACTCTCGCTGGGTTCTGGGGCAGGAAGTGTGGGCGCGGAAACTGGAAGTGCAGCTGGTGGCAAGCAAGGGGCAGTGCTGGTGTTTGCGGTAATACTTGCGGGCAGGAAAGTGGAGACTAACTCAGGAGGTAGCGCCGTGGGCTCGATGGCTAACGTGGGCGGCGGGGTCGGCAGACGAGGGCGTTTTGCGGCCAGAGGTTCGTCTGACGGTTGAGCCTGAGGTTGCTGCTGGTTCACAGTTGCCTGTTGAAAAGGAAAAAAAATACACCATTATTCCACAGTGACGTCAATCACAGCTCTCAAATGGACTGCATTGTTAGCTTAAAAACCTTCAGGTCTGACAAACACTCTAGTTGTAAAGTGTTAAACTTGCACTTAGACTTCACAATGATGAATTTCTGTGCGCAGAAAGCGAATAAAAGCTCTTACCAGACGAGACATGACCCTCTTGGGCAGCTCTTGGTCCAGAGAGTGAATCTCGCTGCGCTTCAGTAAGAGCTGCGTCTCGTCCTGAAACTCCACCTGCAAAGTAATAACAGTCCGTTTAGACGGCTTGGATGCTTCCTGGAAACACTTTCCATGATATGATCCAAGTTTTTTGAAAATCTAGCGTCGTTTCCAGGCTTTTGTTTCCGTCTGCATGACGACTATCTTACTAATACCCTTGGGAAGCTATTTTTTCCCCGTTATACAGGCTCAGCTATCTACATAAATAGCAAACACAAAAACTGCATTGCATTGATCCTAAAATACTTCTTTAGCGCAACAAACAAACCAACAAGCTGCAAACTTTTAATCAGTTTGCAATCAACATCCAATTCCCAACAGTTTTGAGAGACGTTTCAGGCTTCCAGACGTCCAGTTACTGATGGTCTGTTGTGGGTGGGAGAACATCCTTTTTTTTAAGCACTTGTTATAGAAACAAAGTCAGATATAAAAGCAAATGATATACAACAAATTCATATTTTTAATGCTTTCAGTTTAGTGCAGGGCTGCCCAAACTCAATCCTGGAGGGCACCGACCTACATATTTTCGTTCCAACCCCAATTAAACACACCTGAACCAGCTAATATAGTAGAAACTATGCAGGACAGTTTGGGCACCCCTGGTTTAGTGAAAGAGGTGAAGCAAGGGATTGTGGTGAGGTTTGGTAAAGTGCTGAGTCCCCCAAGGCTCTGTACTGTGTCCATTTCAGCTTAAGTCTACTGATGGTCTATTGCGGGTGGGAGAACGTCATTTTTTTTATACTTGTAAGGCTCTGCTCACACCAGATGCGGCTTGCGAGAATAAAACGTCCTATTCACACCTAAATAAATGCATGAACATTTTACTCGCGTCATTTGTGTGTCAAATTCACTTCACAACAGACACGGATTCGCATCATGGGCGGGGCTTCTATCTGCCCGGTGACACTAGCTTAGCGTGTCTGAGTCCACTAGATCCTTTCAGAGGTGCACCCAGCTCTGAGAGTTCATAAACTCATCCAGAAATATACCTGGATGATGGAAGCTTTCAGCGGTGCTTCTGACTGAGCCGAGCCCAGTTTGATGAGCTGTTGTCTGGTGTCGGCAGGAGGATTTCCCCTCGGGACACCAACAACAGGTGCTACATCACAATCACGCCCCTACTAGAGCAAGCTACTGATTGGTTAACGCGGCACGAATGTCTGCTGAAGTTCAGATTTTCCAACTAAGCGATTCAAGCATCAAATGGGCAAAACAATCAATCTGCACAAATCGTGTCATTCGCGCCGCCTCATTCGTCTTTGCATTGACTTAACATGTAAATCACTCACGCTTGATGCTTCATTCGCGTCTGGTGTGAACACACCTTTACAGAAAAAATGTCAGATTTAAAGCATATGTGTACAGCAAATTTCTATATTTTCAGTTTAAAGAGGCAAAGCGGGTGATCTTGGTAAAGTTTGGGAAAGAGACCCCCCAAGGCTCAGTATTGGGTCTATTTCAGCTTCAGTCTATAGCAGGGTTGTCAAACTCAGTTCGTGGAGGGCCGCAGCTCTGCACAGTTTAGTTCCAACCCAGCTTCAACACACCTACCTGTACGTCTCAAACAAGCCTAAAGGACTCAATTAATTGTATCAGGTGTGTTTAACTAGGGTTGGAACTGAACTGTGCAGAGCTGCGGCCCTTCAGGAACTGCGTTTGACACGTGGTCTACAGTATCCCACAAGTTTAATTCATGGGAGGGGGACTAAGATTAGCACAACTGTGAATTTGTTTGGGCTGCTCAATAATAGAAAACAATAATAATAATAATAATAATAATAAAAATAATATATAATAACAATAACAAAAATATCACAATTATTTTGTACAATTTTAATCATGAATAATTAAAATTATAAGTGTCCCACATGGCCAAAAACTATTTTGATTAATTTATTTAAAAATCATTAAAAATTATTATTAAAAAAAAAACAAACAAGCAAATAAAAAGTCCTTAAAAATCTTGGAAAATAGTGAACTAAAACTACATTTATTTTCTTACATACAAAATATACAATAGAATAAAAATATGCAAATGAAACTACAGATATTCGTTCTCAACTCTTTATATGTTCAGCACTAGGAGATGAAATCAAAGATCGTCTACAAAAAGAATAGATTATATATTTCTTCTGTAATACAAAATGCAATCCTACTGCTCTGGGTACAGCTGTGTAAAACAAAACACCCCAGCATTTATCCCAGAACACTCTATAAGAAAATGCTCTTATTTTTGGAACAGAAGAGCAGCCAACCACCCGACATAACAAGCTGCAAAACTTTCAACCAGTCTGCAATCAACACCCGATTCCCAGATCAATTCCCAGCGGCTTCGAGACCTGTCAGACTCGCAGACATCCAGTTACTGATGGCCTACGGTGGGTGGGAGAACATCTGACGCGTCTGGCAAAAAGGTAAAAAATAAGTGACGTCATGCACGTTGTTATGGAGTGCCGTGACTCACAAGGAACTGATAAATAATGGAGTCTTGTGGCGGAGGAGAGAATCAAGCGCTTCGTTACTGCTGACAGTGGAGTCTCTCAAGAGTTCAGCCGAGCACAGAGAGAGCGTGTGTGTGTGTGTGTGTGTTGGGGTTTTAATGAGAGCGAATCTGACGTGAAGCAAAACTAGTTCATCCAATGTGTCAAACAATGCATTAACACAGCTTGGTAAGACTCGTTTTTTGGGGGGAGGAAAGCGAGTTTGAGTCATTTTCCATTTAAATGTGACCCAAATGTGCAGGAAAACATGGTTCTATCTGTGCGCAACAACACAAACGCTCTTCCTGTGATGGAGCTAGCGCATCTGCATGAACTAGCAGTCTACTCTGGCTGTCTGCGCTCCATCACACCTCATAAGCTTCATGTACAGACTCCATAAATCCCCCGTGCAGCACATCTCTCCCTTGTTTTCTCGTTTTGCCATTAATCTCTCCTTTTTTCCACTCGGCACGTCTAAGTATCCTCTAGGTATGAAGAACGCTAACTTTGCACCAAATGGTGGTGCTTTCATCCACAAAAATTATGACTAAACGTGTTTGTCAATGAACTTGGTGAAAATTTGACGAAAACAAGACGTCATGTGACGATGACTATAATTAAATTCAGAAGACAATACTGGCTAAATGTGATTTACAAACTAAAAGCTATGCTAAAATGTCTATTCATTTTTGCTGACTAAGATGCGATGAATTTTAATGTTATTCCTTTCGTTTGGTCGCGTTATTATTATTTTGCACTGCGCAGATGACAACAAACAAAGATAAGTCTGACAGAGAGAAAGGGATCAGTGTGTGTGTGTGCGTGATGTCAACTTATTTTTATTAAACTGTGAAAATGCGAGGCACCCAATGTTAGGGTTAAGGTTACTCTCTTACTGAAAGTGAAAGTAAAAGAAAGTGAAAGTAAAACAACTTTAGAAATAAACTTTAGAAAGCTATTTCGCTAATACTACTAGGTACTTATACTATATTGACTGAATTGCATTCCTAAACAGAGACTAAAATACATTTTTATTGACTAAAACTCGACTAAATGTTATTAACTTTTGTCGAATAGTAGACAAAAATATTCATGGATAATTCTGACTAGAATAAAACTGAAATGCTCAGACTTTAGTTAACTAAAACTTTATTAGACTAAAAGAAGAGTATTCATGTGGCTAAAACTAATAAAAACTAAAACGACAGCTTCACACAAAGACTAGACTAAAACTCGAATTAATACAGGCTGCCAAATACAACATTAGCACCAAATGTGGAACTCAGACAAGGGTAAAAAAACACTATTAAGTCAACGTTAAAGATTCAGATTCGTAATCTAAAAACTGAGTGTCAAAAGCCACCAATTTAAAGGTCAAACTATGGCCATTTAATGCAAGAATTGGATGCTTTGTTTCCATTGAGAAACATGTTCATGCTTTTATCAGCAGCAGGGTGGATTACTGTAATAGACTCCTCACTGGCATCCCCAAAAAGACAGTCAGACAGTTGCAGCTCATCCAGAACGCTGCTGCCAGGATTCTGACCAGAACCAGAAAATCAGAGCACATCACACCTGTCCTCAGGTCTCTACACTGGCTCCCAGTTACATTCAGAATAGATTTTAAAGTATTATTACACGTCTATAAATCACTAAATGGCCTAGGACCTCAATACATTACAGATATGCTCACTGAATACAAACCTAACAGATCCCTCAGATCATTAAGATCAAGTAAATTAGAAATTCCAAGAGTTCATTCAAAGTAGGGTGAATCCGCCTTCAGCTACTACACCAATCAGCTTCCAGAAAGGATCAGATGTGCTCCAACATTAGGCACATTCAAATCAAGACTTAAACCACATCTGTTTAGCTGTGCCTTTACTGAATGAGCACTGTGCTACGTCCCACAGATCGCACTATTATGACTGTCTTTTCTTTTTCATTTCTTTAAAAGCTGTTTTAACACATTTTAATCTGTTTTTGTTGTTTTTATACTTGTTTCTTTTATTCCTGTTTATGTAAAGCACTTTGAATAACCATTGTGTATGAAATGTGCTGTATAAATAAACTTGCCTTGCCTTAATGTAAAGTTAATAAATACAACTATATATTGAATATAACGCAGTTACCTGGTAGTATCGGTGGACGTGTTCCTTGACGTAAGATGCGTTGAGAACCCGTCCATCGAAAGTTTTGACCACCACGAGTTCGCCCAGCTCTGGAGGGCCGTTTCGCAGGCAGTCGTGACTCTGAGAAACAGACATCAAGAGGGAACAAATCAAATTGATGCGCCATAACTAAATTACTAAATGTGTTCGTTTTTACATTTATTGCATTTCTGTTTGTTTGTTCTTTCTTTCATTTGTTCGGATTATTTCGTTTGTTTGTTTTAGTAACAGTACTTGCATCAGAAAATACTAATTATAATAATGATAACATTTATTAATAAAGAGAACAACACCAGAAATGTAAAAACAATAATAAAAAAATGGATTTCTGATTTTTCCATTGACTTAAATGCAAGAATTACAGCTTGATTTTGCAACACATAAAGCCAATCAATCACGAACGGTTATCGAAAATAAAAGCTGTCCATATTATAAACCACTGCACCATTTTTCTTTTTAGTGACAGTACGAATGCATCAGAAAATACTAATTATAATAAAGGCGACATAACTGCTCTGAAACAATAATTATCGTGAAAAGCGCTGTACAAATAAACTTGAATTGAAACTGAACAATAAGTCCCAAGAGATAGTGTGTTCATTTTTTTTTATATCAAGATTAGACAGGTTTAAACAACTATAATTAGTTTGGACGAGCCCAAAATTAACATAACCATAACAGCATACAGTAAGATTTTAGCCAATAAGACTTCAGGAGCAGAACTATGCATTTTATAAGGCCCACAAGAGGTTGTGATACAGTGGTGTTATCACAATTATAACGTTTTTATCAACTTACAAACTCTGATTGGATCAACAATCTGATTGGATGAGCCAAATGAATGCATCAAAGTCAAAAGCAACCTACAGTTAACCTACAGTTTGACCAATTAACATCCTGGACCAGATTTGTGCATTTTAAAAGCTAATTCCTGAAGAGGTTATGTATGTATGATTATAGAAATTGTAGAAACTAAAAGCTCTAAAATCTGATTGGATGAGCCAAATTAATGAGCCAAAGCAACTAGGAAAACATTACACCCTACCGTTGAGTTTTAACTAATCAAAATCTATGAAGTATGTATCTTACAAAGCAATAATCTACAAGAGGATGTACGTTATAGCGATTTTATCACGATTGAGGACATTTTACCAACTGACCACTTTAAAATCTGACTTGTTTAGCCAAATTGATATAAAACCAATAGAGAACTGTAAAAACAAACCTACAGTTATGATTTTGACCAATCAAAATCCCAGAAATACACAATAAGGCAATAATCCACAAGAGGTTTTACCAATGAACCACTTTAAAACATGATTGGTTGATCCAAATTGATGCACCAAAGTCAATTGGCAATTATAACCTACAGTTAGATTTCATCCAATCAGCATCCAAGACCAAATATATGTGGTTTTGAAGCCAATCGGCTACAAGAGGTCAGCTTATATATAATTTAAGAGGTTTAATCAAATAAAAACAGTAAGTATGTACTGTACAATGCAATGAACTACTTTAAAACCGATTGGCAAATATAACCTACAGTCACATTTCGTCCAATCAGCATCCAAGATTAAATATATGCATTATTGAAGCCAATCAGTCACAAGAGGTCGATTTTTTTCCTATTTCTTTGGGCTCACCAGCAGGTTCTCTGGGAAGATGTTGTCACAGTAGGATCCGTCATCAAAGTTGACCTCGTAGTAGTTTTGTGTGCCGATGCCGGTGATGACGCAGCGATAAAACCAGCCGTTGCTGTTCCTGCCAATGACCTCCTGACCCAGAGAAAGCTCACGAGAGCCACTTTTAGCCTGCGGAGGAGAAAACAAAACATGAGTTTGACGTTTAAATGCTCTTTTAACAAGTGAGTTTTGTTGTACTGTAGCTTTATAGTACTGTAAAATACAAGCCTACACAAAATACTTAGAAATGGTTTCACTAATTTGGTGAAAACTGGATTTTTATTCATGGCAAGGTTGACATTTGCATGGAATTGCTCAAGTTCAAATGCTACGCACCTTCTGATTGGTCAGTTTGTGTTTGTGGCAGGTGACGGACACCACATATGGCCAATCAGCAGGCTTCATGACGACTCCGGCGAGGAGGGCGCAGGTCACGTGGAAAGACGTGGAGCAGTTGTCCAGGGAGCACTGGATACACGCGCCGAAAATCTGCTTAGTCGTCTTGTGGCAGTACACGCATTTCTGAAATAGATGAACATAAGCAACTTTGAGTTTTCCAGGACATTCAATGACAAAGTGTGATTCTATCCATCTGGAAAAAGGGGTTGTTATTTGTATTTTTTACCAAAAAATCAAGCAGGTCAATTGTAACTAGCTATTAGACCAATGATGAAAAGCTAAAATACTGAATAAAATAGAAATATATATTTAAATATACACTTATAAATGTGCAAACTATATTAAAATGCTAAAGAAAAACAATTTAAACCAGTAAATAAGTGAAAAATAACAAATTAACTAAAACAGAGAAGTAAAAAAAAAAGATAAATAAATAAGAAAAATAAAACCAAAAACAAAGATAATGAATGAAAAAAGTTAAATAACTAAAGAACAAACTTAGAAAATAAGAGAAAACCTAATTAGAAAATGACAAACATAATAAAATTCAATTAAAGAAACAAATAATGGAGGAATGAAAAACAAAAGTACGACAATAAAAACAGATGGAGAACATAATTAAACAAAAAGCCAAGTAAATAACATCCAAGAAAAAAGTGAATAAATAAAACACAAAAAGATGAATGATGAACAGCTAATGAACTGAATAAAACATAAATAAAAATACACATTTATAATAAATCTGCAAGCTCTATTGAAATGCTACAAAAACAAGATGAAAAGCGAAAATATAACAAATTAACTAAAACAAACAAGAGAAACCCCCCAAAAAAGAAAACAAACTGAAAACAAGCATAATCAATAAAAACAGTCCAATAACTAAAGAAATAAGAGAAAAACAAATAAAGTTACATTAGAAAATGACTAAAATTATACAAAAAAATAATTTAACTAAAAGAAAAAATAATGATGGGATAAAAAAAACAGGAAATAAATGAAGAACAAAAGCACAACAATGAAAAATAAATAAGCTTAAAAATTATAATACTAATAATAATATTTATTAATAAAGCAAACAACAATAAAACACCAGAAATGTTTTTAAAAAAATGGATTTCTGAGTTTTGCATTGACTTAAATGCAGAAATTAAAGCTCGATTTTGCACTACATGAAGCCAATCAATCATGAACGGTTATTGAAAATAATAGCAGTTGATATTTTGCACCATTTTTCCTGCCAATCCCCTCTTTCTGTTTGTCAGAAAGGTCACTTCAAGAGAGCAGTAGCTCACAAAGTACAATAATGATAACATTTATTAATAAAGCGAACAACAATAAAACCAGAAATGTAAAAAAAAAATGGATTTCTGATTTTTGCATTGACTAACATGTAGAAATGAAAGCTTGATTCCGCAACACATGAAGCCAATCAATCACGAACGGGTATTGAAAATAAAAGCTGTCCATATTATAAACCACTGCACCATTTTTCCCGCCAATCCCCTCTTTCTTCTTGTGTCTGTTCTTCTCCTTCATTTCTGTACGCAGCGCCTTCGAACACGAACACACACGCAGGGATATCGACAGGAATAAAAAATTCTTTATTAAATTGTCAATACTTCATCTCAGCCCCCCGTGGCCGAGCGGCTGTAAATGTACGGCGGCCTTTAGATGCGGCGCCGGTTCGGAAATATTTCATGGGCAGCTGAAAAGCCTCTGATTTATCATTCCTCAGGGATTGATCACAGGACAGACCACGGACAAAAAAACGGGAGATTTACGAGCATCGGCCTCTCGGTTATTTATTCATTCATCAAGAGCTGGCATTCCTGTTGTGTTACGGCCAACGAGAGGATAGAGAGAGACTTGCTTTTAATCTATAAAATCACGGAGAATGAATATAGAGAACGAACGTTTGTGTAGAACATTCGCACAACGATGATAAAACTACTGGCTAAGATTTAGGAGCATAAAAAGAGTAGAAAACTTTATTCTTGTATGCATTCACTTTTCTTCCCCTTGGACGTGATTCGCTTGGCTTTTTACTTTCTGCTTCTGTTTTTTTTTTTATTGTTGTGCTTTTGTTCTTCATTCATTTGTTTCCTGATTTTTTCATCCCTCCATTATTTGTTTCTTCAATTAATTTGATTGTTTTCTTGTTTTATATTTTCTTTTGTATTATTTTTGTCATTTTCTAATTCAACTTCATTTGTTTTTCCCTTCTTTCTTTAGCTATTTATACCACTTTATCTAAACTCCACCTTACAGGGACTCAATGTTTACTGTACTAATGTTAAATGTACCACAATCATGTCGCACTGCTTGCTTCAACCTTAAATACCTCTTGTACAATATTAGACTTTAAATACCTTTTGTTTTGCACAATATCCTGCACAACATTGTTCAGTCTCATGTAAAAGTACTTATATAGCCTGTCTTATGTGTATAGTTTAAGTATTTCATTCTATTTTTTAATATATGTTAGTTATGCATAGGCTTTTTGTAATGTGTTTGTATTTATGATTAATCCATGTAGCACCGTTGTCCTGCGAGACACGACATCTCGTTCCTCTGTATGTCCACACATGTAGCGGAATGACAATAAAGCTCGACTTGACTTGACTATTGAACTTTTTTCATTGATTATGTTTTGTTTTCTGATTTTTGTTCTTATTTATTTTTCTTTTTTGGGGGTTTGTCTTGCTTCTTTGTTTTTCATTTGTTCCTCTGTATTTGTGTGTTCAGACGAGCGGTGAAAGTGGAGGACAAAACCTGCCTATATCATCAATGCAGTTCATTTAGCCCAGCGAGGAACGACACCTGATCATTCAGCCGTTCCACATCATTGATAACGCACCACAATTCCCTCGCAGAGACACACTGGGACTATTCACAACTCAAGATCACAACCAACAGAAATACATACAACAGAAAGAGGCAAAAAGAATGAAATGACGAGATGGGATGAAGTAAACAACATCAGCAGAGAGATAATAAAGAAATAAATCACACAAAGAAACAAAAACAAACAAACAAATGAGCAGAAAGTGGTAATTAAGTAACAAAAAGAACAGAAGAAATGATATAAGAAATCAAAAGCCTCCAAAAAAACTTACAAAAAAATAAATAAATTAGCAAAAAGGTGTAAATAAAAAAGAAAAAAAAAACTAAAATTTAAATAAATAATGAAATAATAATGGCAAAAAAAATGTATCAGAAAAAGCAATGTACGCACAATTATACAGATATTAATATTAAATTTACAACAAAGCATTTTTCAATTTAAAGTATTATCATAAAAAAGAAGGAAAGAACAATGGCACAAAAAGCTGAGGTGTATGAGAAAAAAAATACACACAATTATACAGATAAACAAAAACAAACTATTAAACAACAAAAACAATTGACAGCGAACAAAGATGATGGCAGCAACATGGCAAAAACAGACGAAAATATAATAAAAAAAACCAAGCAAATAAACAAAACTAGCAACTGAACGAAAACTATTTCACTTAATTTCGTTGTACGTGTTTTCCCTCACGCATACAACAAAAGAATAACAAGAATAACAAAGGCAAAAAAGGCTGAGGTGTATCACAAAAAACTCCAAAACACGATTAATTTACGCACAATTATACCGATAAAAACAAACAAACCATTAAATGACAAAAACAATTAGCAGAGAACAAAGACAATGGAAGAAACATGCCTAAAACAAACGAAAATCTTACAAATAAATACACAAGCATAAATAAACAATGAAACCAAAATAAAATGCTCAAACTAGCGGCTGAATTTCGTTTAATTTCGTTTTAATACGCTGTTTCACTCACCAGACTCTTCCTGGTATCAGTATAACAACAGATAAATGTGTTGCAATGTTTCAAGTAATTAATCAAAAAATAAAAATACAATTTTATTAGAATTTTTAAAATAATAATAATTTACAGTATTACCGTGAAAATGAAAGAAAAACGACAAAAAATGCTGATATGTAAACGACAAAAACAATTAAAAGCAAACAAAGAAGATGGTAGAAACATGGCAAAAATAGAGGACAATCTAATAAAAAACACAAACAAATAAACAATGAAACAAACAAACACTCGAACTAGCAACTGAAAGAAAACAATTTCGCTTAATTTCGTTGTATGCATAAGTGAAAACGCATACAACGAAATTAAGCGAAATTGTTTTCTTTAAGAATGAAAGCAAAAAAGGCCAATATGTGTCAGAAAAAGCATAACAAATGTTTAACGTACACAATTATACAGATAAACAAAAGCAAAAAACTGAACAACAAACAATTAAAAGCAAACAAAGATGGTAGAAACATGGCAAAAACAAACAAAAATCGAATAAAAAAAAAAAAAACCAAGCAAATAAACAACAAAAACAAATGCTCAAACTAGCGACTGAACGAAAATGTTTTCGTTTAATTTCATTGTACGCATTTTCGCTCGTTTTTCACTCGTTCTGATATGTCAGGAAACATTTTTTACGTACGCACAATTATACAGACAAACAAAAACAAACCTTTAAACAACAAAAACAATTAGCAGCGGACAAAGCCGATGGTAATCTAATAAAAACACAAGCAAATAAACAATGAAACAAAAAACGTTTAAACTATTGACTGAATGAAAACAATTTAGTTTCGTTGCAAGCGTTTTCTCTCACGCATACAACGAAAGAGGAACGGCAAAAAAGGCTGAGGTGTATCAAAAAGATTCAACGTACGCACAATTATATCGATAGACAAAAACAAACCACTAAACGACAAAAACCATTAGCAGCGAACAAAGATGATGGTAGAAACATGCCAAAAATAAATGAAAATCTAATAAAAAACAACAAACAAATAAACAACGAAACCAACAAACGCTCAAACTAGCAACTGAAAGAAAACAATTTCGCTTAATAACGTTGTAAGCGTTTTCTCTCACGCATACAACAAAAGAATAACGACAATAAAGGCTGAGGTGTATCAGAAAAAAAGTCAATGTACGCACAATTACATAGATCAACAAAAACAAACCACTAAACAACAAAAACAATTAAAAGCAAACAAAGAAGATGGTAGAAACACGGCAAAAACAAACAAAAATCTAATAAAAAACAACAACAAACAAATAAACAATGAAACAAACAAACGCTCAAACTGAACGAATACAATTTCGTTATATGCGTTTTCAATTACGCATACAACAAAAGAATAACATCAAAAAAGGCTGATATGTATCAGAAAAAGCATAACAAATGTTCAACGTACGCACAATTATACAGATAAACAAAAACAAACCACTAAACGACAAAAACAATTAGCAGCGAACAAAGACGATATCAGAAGCATGGCAAAAACAAACTAAATCTTATAAAAAAAAAAAAACACAAGCAAATAAACATTGAAGCAAACAAGCGCTCAAACTAGCGACTGAACGAAAACAATTTGATTTATATTCATTGCAAACGTTTTTCACTCACCAAACTCTTCCTGTTTTCAGGCACGGCAGTCACGTCCACAGGCTCGCGCTCAATAGCATTAACGAAACGAACCTCCGCTACAGCGACGGCACAGATCACGTGAACCCACCTGCGAAAAACACCGAACATACAATTTACAAATGAAGTCTGTTTCGCTAATTAAATACACAATATGAGAGAAATAACGATATCAGACCTTTCATCTGTGGTTTTCTTCAAAGCTCCTCCTCTTAAACTGCACAAACAGCAGGCCTGCAAATAACAAAGCAACGATTATTTATCAACAATAACCGATAACTACATATAGTTACGACAACTAGGTAAATACGATAACTACAATAATTAACAACCACCAATCTTACAGATAATGGTTAGTTAACTACAGATAATTACTGATAACTAGAGATAATTACCATAACTAAGTAATTACAATAACTATGATAATTAATAATAACTACAAATAATTAACGATAACTAAATAATTCTCGATAATTACAATAGGTAATTATGATAACTACAATAATTAACAATAACTACCGATCCTAGAAATATTGATTAGTTAACTTCCAATAATACAGATAATTAACTACAGATAATTAACAATAAGCACCAACACAGTAGATAATTACTAATAACTACCGATAATTAACGATAACTACAGATAATTCCCGATAACTAGAGATAATTACCATAACTAAGTAATTACAATAACTATGATAATTAATAATAACTACAAATTCTACAGATATGATTAGTTAACTATTAAATTACTGACGATAACTACCGATATTTAACAATAAGCACCAACGCTATAGATAAATCCTGATAACTACCAATAATTAACGATAACTACAGATATTTACCAATAATTGCTGATAACTACAGATAATTACAATAACTAAGTAATTATGATAACTATGATAATTAACAATAACTACCAATAATACAGATAACGATTAGTTATAATAATAACTACCAATAATTAACTACAGATAATTTACAATAAGTACCAACACTATAGATAATTACTTATAACTACCGATTATTAATGATAACTACTGATAATTACAAATAATTCTTGATAACTACAGATAAATACAATAAGTAATCATGATAACTACTGATAATTAACAATAACTACCGATACTATCGATAATTTCCAATATTTACAGATAACTACCAATAATTAATGATATAAAATGATAATTAACAATGACCACAAACGCTATCGATAATTACTGATAATTAACAATAACTACCAATACTACAGATGATTTCCAATAATTACAGATAACGGCAGATAATTACAATAAGTAATCATGATAACTACTGATAATTAACAATAACTACTGATACTACAGATAATTTCCAATAATTATAGATAACTACCGATAATTAACGATATATACTCATAATTAACAATGACCGCCAACACTATCGTTAATTACTGATAATTAATAACTATGGATTTTTTTTTAAATGACAGATAACTACAGATAATTAACAATAGTTACTGATGATTAACAATAACTACTGAGACAATTTCCGATAATTGCAAATATCTTAACTCAATTTCAAATAATTAACAATAATAACTACAGATAATTAACGATAACTACAGATATTTACCGATAATTGCTGATAACTACAGATAAGTACAATATCTAAGTAATTATAATTACAATAATTAACAATAACTACCGATAATACAGATAATGATTAGTTTACTTCCAATATTTAATGATAACTGCTGATAATTAACAGTAAGTACCAACACTATAGACAATTACCGATAACTACATAGCTATTGATAAATAACAACAGCTTCCGATAATTATCGATAACAACAAATAATTCCCAAAAATTCCAATAAAATTCCAATTAGCAATTATGATAACTACTGATAATTAACAATAACTATCGATACTACAGATAATTTTCAATAATTACAGATAATTAATGATGTATACTAATAATTAACAAACACTATCGATAACTACTGATAATTAACAATAACTATGGATAATTTTTTAAATTACAGATAACTACAGATACTTAATAATAGCTACCAATAATTAATGATAACCAGGATACTACAGAAAATTTCCAATAATTAGAGATAACTACCAATAATTACCAATATAAAATGCTAATTAACAATGACCGCCAACACTATCGATAATTACTGATAATTAACAATAACCACAGATAATTCTCAAAAATTACAGATAACTAGTTAATTAACAATACATATTGATAATTAACCATAGCTACCAATAATTAACGATAACTACCGATACTACAGATAATTTCATATAATTATGGATAATTAACGATTTATACTGATAATTAACAATGACCGCCAAACACTATCGATAATTACTGATAATTAACAATAACCACAGATCATTTTCAAAAATTACAGATAACTACAGATAATTAACAATACATATTGATAATTAACCATAGCTACCAATAATTAACGATAACTACCGATACTACAGATAATTGCCGATAACTCCAGAAAATGAGTACTGAAAATGAACACTAACTGCAGATAAATATCAATAATGATAATTACTAATAACTTTTAATAATACTGCCGATAATAACTGATAATTAACAATAAAAAAGTACCGATAATTCACACAAAGTTTTAACGCAACAATAAAAAGTACAACTGAGAGAGTCAGGGCACACGATTGTGCACTGGAATTAAATGCAACACACACAAGCTGGTTTAAACGTTTTAAAAAAATTTATTAAATGTTATCAATTATTATTAATTAAACTTGAATAAATTACACATATTTGCGTGAAAAATGTCTCAATACTCACGGCTGTCCACGCCACCGTAGTACACCGAGAGCACATCCAGCCCTCCTGTTTCGTGTTGGGGTTGACGCCATAACAACCTGACGGGGAAAAAAAAAGAATGAAAAAATAGGTTAATTATTAATTATAATGAGGGCCTCACGGTGGCGCAGTGGGTAGCACGTTCGCCTCACAGCAAGAAGGTCGCTGGTTCGAGCCCCGGCTGGGTCAGTTGGTGTTTCTGTGTGGAGTTTGCATGTTCTCCCCGTGTTGGCGTGGGTTTCCTCCGGGTGCTCCGGTTTCCCCCACAAGTCCAAACACATGCGCTATAGGGGAATTGGGTAAGCTAAATTGTCCGTAGTGTATGAGTGTGAATGGGTGTGTATGGATGTTTCCCAGAGATGGGTTGCAGCTGGAAGGGCATCCGCTGCGTAAAACACATGCTGGATAAGTTGGCGGTTCATTCCGCTGTGGCGACCCCAGATTAATAAAGGGACTAAGCTGAAATGAAAATTAATGAATTAATTAATTATAATGGCTAAAATTAACATGGACAAATACATATATTATTCAAAAGCATCCGACTGAATATTCAGGTGAACTGAATAAACTAAATTGGCCGTATTGTGTATGTGTGTGAATGCAAGAGTGTATTGGTGTTTCCCAGTGATGGGTTGTGGCTGGAGGAGCATCCGCTGTGTAAAACATACGCTGGATAAGTTAGCGGTTCATTCCGCTGTGGCGACCCCTGATTAATAAAGGGACTAAGCTGAAAAGAAAATGAATGATGATTTTTCGATGTGTTTTTTTAGATAAATGAAGGTTACACAGTGTGTTGTTAATTGCAGAAGTTCTCTATTTAAAAAAAGAAGAAGAAAATAACCCCTGCAAGTTCTGAAAGAGATCAAGCCTCAGCCAGGTAAGGATAAGTAACGCAAAAGAAACTCAAAAGTAATGTTAACGCATTACTTTCCATAAAAAGAAACTGAGTAACTAGCTACGTTTCAGGAGAGTAACTCAATATTGTAATGCATTACTTTCCAAAGTAACTTTCCCCAACACTGGTAACCACAGCTAAACATTCATTGCCAATAATCCAAGCCTGATGCAAAAAATAAGCATATTACAAACCACAATTAAACTTAATTCACACTCAAAAAACTCAATTATGGCCAATAGTTTTTCTAATATTTCCCAAACGATGTTGAACAGATTCAGGAATTTTTCACAGTATTTCCTATAATATTCTTTCTTCTGGAGAAAGTCTTATTTGCTTTATTTCGGCTAGAATAAAAGCAGTTTAGATTTTTTTAACCCATTTTAAGGTCAATATTATTCACCCCCTTCAGCAATATTTGTTTTGGATTGTCTCCAGAACAAACCACTGTTATACAACGACTTGCCTAATTACCCTAATTAAGCCTTTCAATGTAACTGTAAGCTGAATACTAGTAACCTGAAAAATATCTAGTCAAATATTACGTGCTGTCATCATGGCAAAGAGAAAAGAAATCAGCGATTAGAAATGAGTTATTCAAACTATTATGTTTAGAAATGTGTTGACATCTGAATGACAAATTGTGGAATAAAAGCTCGGAAATCAGAGACGCGAGATCTGCTCGAGGAGAAGGAGAGGAGAAGCTGCTGTTTTTCCTGTAATTACTTTGGTTTGTATTGCAGGATCTTTCCGGAGTGCACACAGGTGAAAAGAGCGCACGAATGCTAAAGCCGTTTTCTGACACGCTGTCACTTTCCGCCGTCCTCGTCTTATCGAAATCACCAGCTTTCAGCAGCAGCGTCCACCGGCTAAACGCTAACAGCGGGTGCCCGAATGGCCGCAAAACAGAGCCTGCGGCAGCACTTTAATATGCACAACACACACACACACACACACACACACACACGTGCACAAAACACCAGGCATTTTCAAAAAGGCTGCCCTGCGAGTTTGAGCACAAGCCGGTCGAAAAAAAAAATGAAGATTTGAGCTAACAAGCAGTCTTTCGCTTCACGGAGAGCAAACAAGCTGCTGTTGGTGTTTTTTCTGGACCCAGTAGCAGTGATTCCTCATTGTTTGGTTGTTTTATTTGGTGGACGGTTTCGTTGTGGCGTTTGTGTGAGAGGAACCGGAGCGTTTAAAACACACCTCGGGGAAACTGAGACGCGCTGCTGTGTTTGGAGAAACTTACAGGCTGTAAATTAGAGGAGTACAATGAAGGGGGTTCACCATTTCCCATTTTGTGTTTGATTTTGTGTTGTGTCTGTATGTGACTGAGTCTGGCAATTTTATTTTATTATTTATTTTATTATTATTTTTTATTTTCTTTGACTGTTTTAAGATTGACCTGTCCAGGGACTGCAGGTGGAAAATAGCAATCTTGCTAAAACCTGGCACAACGCATCTTTCCTTTACGAGGCTAATGTATTTTTGTGCATGTTAAATAAATAAATTCAATTCAATTCAGTAATAGGCTGTTGTTGAGCAACACCTTTTATTCATTCATTCATTCATTTTCCTTCGGCTTAGTCCCTTTATTCATCTGGGGACGCCACAGCGGAATGAACCGCCAACTTATCCAGCATATGTTTTACACAGCGGATGCCCTTCCAGTGGCAACCCAGTACTGGGAAACATCCATACACGCACACACACGCACACACACGCACACTACGGGCAATTTAGTTAATCCAATTCACCTATAGCGCATGTGTTTGGACTTGTGGGGGAAACCCGAGCACCCGGAGGAAACCCACGCAAACACGGGAAGAACATGCAAACTCCACACAGAAATGCCAACTGACCCAACCGTGACTCAAACCTATGACCATTTTGCTGTGAGGCGACAGTGCTAACCACTGAGGCACAGTGCCGGCCCCTGACACCTTTTAATTGTGGTTAAAGATCTTAACTCAAGGTTTTGAGGCGATTATTAGTTGGATAAAACTTGTGTTAACAGCAAAATGGTTAAATAATAAATTGAACAAATATAATAAAATATAATATTGTTAATATTATAAAGTAGAAACGAAAAAGACTAAATGAATAAAACAAGAATCAAATAAGAATAAAAAAGGAGAAAAACAAACAAACAAACAAAAGTTATAAAATGAACAAAAATGAAAGAAAAAAATCTTTAAAAAATAAAAGCAATTTAATAAAAACCACAAACAAGAAAAAGATTAATGAATAAAAAATAAACGGACTAAATTGAATCTAAATAATAATAATAAAATATATATATTAAAAAATAAATAATTATTATTTTTTTTTAAATCTAACAAATTGTATAAATATTGTATGTAATTATGTAACTAAATATTATATTAAATAAACATTTTATGTAACTAAATTGAATCAAAACAATAAAAATATATAAAAATGCAAAACAATTTACAAATTTTATGTTTTTACAAATAAAATACTGTTTTACGCAAGAAAAGTACATAAAATTAAGCAACTAAACGAAAGAAAACCATTAAAAAATAAAAACTATTTAATAAAAACCACAAACAAGAAAAAGATTATTGAATTAAAAAAATTTACAAAATTGAATCGAAACAAAAAATAAAAATACAAAAAACAAAAAAACCAACAATAAATTGTATAAATATTTTATGTAATTATGTAACTAAATATTATATTAAATAAATATTTTATGTAACTAAATTGAATCAAAATAATAATAAAAAATATATAAAAAATGCAAAACATAAACAAAGTTTTTAAATATTTTCATGTATTTAGAAATAAAACAGAAGAACACAGTTTTACACAAGAAAAGTACAAACAAATGAAGCAACTAAATGAAGGAAAATCATTAAAAATTTAAAACAAGTTAATAAAAAAACACAAACAAGAAAAAGATTAATGAATGAAAAAAGAAATTAACTAAATTGAATCAAAAATATATTAAAGAATAAAAAAAAACACATTTTATAAATATTTGATGTAATTACAAAATAAAACGAGAAAAGTACAAAAATAAATAACAAATGAAGCAACTAAAACAAAAAACTAACAGACTAATAAAAAGAATGAATAAAAATAAAGGATGATCGAAGAAAAGCAAAGGATAAAAATAAATGAACAAAAAAAGCAACCATGAAATTAATGAATTATTTTTTTTAAATGAGCAAAATATAATGAAATAACAAAGATAAAAATATCAAAATGAACAAAAAAACATAACCAAAGCAGACATAC
>CAIGQW010053379.1:588962-604247 GCA_903798125.1 Danio choprae
GGGGGGGGGGTTGCTTTTGAGTTAATATTCATTCATTTATTTTCATTTCGGCTTAGTCCCTTTATTAATCTGGGGTTGCCACAGCGGAATGAACCGCCAACTTATCCAGCATATGTTTTACGCAGCGGATGCCCTTCCAGCTGCAACCCATCACTGGGAAATCCACACACTCTCATTCACACACATACACTACGGACAATTTAGCTTACCCAATTCACCTATACCTACACCTATATGTCTTTGGACTTGTGGGGGAAACCGGAGCACCCGGAGGAAACCCACGCCAACACGGGGAGAACATGCAAACTCCACAAAGAAACGCCAACTGACCCAACCGAGGCTCGAACCAGCAACCTTCTTGCTGTAAGGCGAATGTGCTACCCACTGCGCCACCGTGAGGCCCTTGAGTTAATATTTGTGCTTGAAATGTGTCGTAATAACAGCAAAAGTCTCTAAACTTCTGTCTCTAAATATTAAAAATTATAATTTTTTTTAATAATTATATTTTAAGGTTTTTTTTTACCTTTTTGATTGGGATAGGACAGGGGAGGACAGACAGGAAAGCATTGGCAGCAGACAGAGGGGTAAGATTGGCATAGGACCGCGAGCCAGGAATCGAACTTGGGTCACCGTGAGCATCATGGTGCTACGTGTCGGCACACTTAACCACTAGGTTGTTGGCACCGACAGAAATTATAATGTTTTTTAATTCTTTTTTATTGTACAGCACAAAAACAGTGAACAATCAACAGCGGAAGACACATTAACAAAATAAAGAGAATAAATAAAAACAAAGGAGATTTTTTAAGTATATCATATATATATATATATATATATATAGTTTCATAACTATATCATTAACATTATGTACAGTAATTTATCTTAATTATGTATATCATAGTCAAATCATAACATTATTTACACAGTAAATCTGATATATTATTAAGTTATTGTTAAGTCAAGTCATATCAGTTTCAGTTTTGCTTTTAAGTTTATAACTAGCATTAGCATTATATACAGTAAATCATAATTCAATCATTCATTTATTTTCCTTCAGCTTAGTCCCTCTATTCATCAGGGGTCTCCACAGTGGAATGAACCGCCAACCTATCCAGCATATGTTTTACACACCGGGTGCCCTCCTAGCCTCAACCCAGTACTGGGAAACACCCATACACTCTTACATTCACAGACATACACTACGGCCAATTTAGTTCATTCAATTCATCTATAGCGCATGTGTTTGGACTTGGAAACCCACGCCAACACAGGGAGAACATGCAAACTCCACACAGAAATGCCAACTGACCCAGCCGGGACTTGAACCAGCGACCTTCTTGCTGTGAGGCGACGGTGGTAGCCACTGAGCCATCGTGCCGCTCCAGTAAATCATAATAATTATGTATATTATGTCTACTATAACAGTGTTTCTCAACCATGTTCCTAGAGGACCACCAGCTCTGCATATTTTACAGGTCTCCTTAACCCAACACACCTGATTCAGATCATCAGCTCATTAGCAGAGACTGAAAGACCTGTAATGGGTGTGACGGACAAAGGAGACATCCAAAACATGCAGTGTTGGTGGTCCTCCAGGAACGTGGTTGAGAAACACTGTACTATAACATTATGCATACAGTAAATCAGATGATTTGTTCATGACTTGATATAAAATGTTAAACATTACACAATATTCAAAGTTAATCTCTGTAAATAATAAAGAAAAAATATCTTATCTGATTGGCTTCTGGGGCAGCACGATGACGCAGTGGGTAGCACAATCGCCTCACAGCAAGAAGGTCGCTGGTTCCAGCCCTGGCTGGGTCAGTTGGCGTTTCTGTGTGGAGTTTGCATGTTCTCCCCGTGTTTGCGTGGGTTTCTTCCGGGTGCTCCGGTTTCCCCCACAAGTCCAAAGACATGCAGTATAGATGAATTGGGTAAGCTGAATTGTCCGTAGTGTATGAGTGTGAATGGGTGTGTATGGATGTTTCCCAGTGATGGGTTGCAGCTGGAAGGGCATCCGCTGCGTAAAACATATGCTGGATAAGTTGGTGGTTCATTCCGCTGTGACGACCCCAGATTAATAAAGGGACTAAGCCGAAAAGAAAATGAATGAATGAATATCTCATCTGATTGGTTTCTGTGGCACGCACTGTTTCTTTAAAAAAAATTATTCGTCCAGAAATTTAAATTCTGTCATCATTTATTTACCCTTTACTTGTTTGAAACATTTATGACTTGTTTTTCTTCCGTTAATAATCACAAACAAAAAGATATTTTGAAGAAAGCTGAAAACCTGTAACCATTGACTTCAATATTTGTTTTTTCTACTATGGAAGTCAATGGTTACAGTTTTCTAACATTTTTCAAAACATCTTCTTTTGGTTTTAGTATAAAGAAACTCAGAAAGGTTTGGAACCACACGAGGGTTTGTAAATAGTGTGTCAATTTTGATTTTTGGTTGAACTGTGCCTTTAAGAGCGGTGCGCGCGCCTGATCGCTCTCTGTATAAGCGGCGTCGTGAGCGCGCAGCGGGTGAACGCGCCCAAGTTTCGCGGCAAACGCAGAACAGGCGAATCTCCTCACATATCACCTTTACCGCCAGTCAGGTGAGTTTTTACGATTTATATTTCATTTCCGTCAACATTAATGAAAATCTGAAGCTGATTTAGGTTTATAAAGCGTTCTGAACGGTATTTATTGCGTATAGGGGTAATGTCAGTTATTTTTACACAGAATATACGAACTAAATGGCTCAAAAACTTTAATTTGGTCGGTCACATAGAGAATATAAACGTGTTTTTCCTCGTTTTGTTTGATGATTACTGGATGTATTTGCTTAAAGCTTGCCTATTTATATGTTTAGTTATGTATATCGACAGAAAAGTACGAAAAAGTAACACATTTACCGTGGTTTTACCATGGTATTATTTGAAGTTTCTAAATTATCCAATATTTGAGAAGTCTGTTTATAATATTACGATAGGAATACCATGTTTTGTGCAATTTACCAAGCATTAACGTTATGTTGTTTTTATTTTTTGAGTGAATACCATTCAGTACCATGGTAAATTTAACAAATTTAACATCAGATATCATATTTGTATCATTGAGGTAAAGTTGGGTTTATATTCACACATTTGGACTTTCCCCTTAATAATATCATTTCAGAAAAGTATTCTTTGCAAATTCTGAATAGTGAAATCATATTAGCAGTAAAGTACAACATTGTTCACAGTCAAATACATAGTGCTAATGTGGTTACCATGTTCTTTTGGACTTGTACTTTAACAGTATCTTCTTTTGCATCGTGGTACCATCACACCACCCTTTTTCTACAATAACATGATATATTAATACCAATGTTAAGCATTTTTCAGTTGGGTAATAGTCTCACATTTGATGGTGTTTCTTTATTTTGAATGCATGTGATGATAATGCTTTCAATGTTTAAGTATCTGTAATACATATTGAAAGCCTTGAATCACTATTATGAAATTCATAAGCTGTACAGCAGTCTAAAAAAATAGATTTGTACCAATGAATTATCCAGTGTATCTATGGCTTGAAACCAAAAAAAAAAAAGTCTTAAAATAATGCATTAATCAGCTTTTAATGTAATAGGGCTATAAAATATGAGGCTATTTGATATAATGGCTATATTATGGCACAGAGCGCGTACTCCGATCTAGGATCATTTTTCTCATCTGGAAACTTTTGCATCTGATCTGATTCATTTCAGATACATCCCTCTCCCACGTCCATAAAGCATCTCTGTAAAGTTCAGCGTTATTAATCTCAGTCAGAAAGTACAGGACAGAAGCAATCCATGAGGTTTTCGGTGCAAAAATAGTACACGCTTCAGTCAAAATTAATTACAGCGTCAGGCAATTACACTCGAAAATTAGCCTGAAGTGACGAATGGGGCGTAGCCGTATGATAATGCGCATCTTTAGGCCTGATCAAGACGAGTGACGTGAATTTAATCACATTTGAATTGGAGAAATGACACTTTTCAATTAGTTGACGCACTTATATTCGCATTTTCATTTGCGTTTGAGAGCTGGCATTGGTTTTCGAGTTAAAATGAACGTTTATCTCCACCAACTCAGAACATCAAGCGCTGATTGTTTTGATTGGCAAAAAAGAATCTGTTTTAGTAGGGCTGGAGGATATGACCTAAATCAAAACCTCGATTAATTGAACACTTTACCTCAATTTTGATTATTGAACATTTTATTTTTAATGTAATTCTTTATTATTTTCCTCTCGTATTTCATTATCACCTGTACTTTGAGTCGCACAGTTTCTGCCCAATTCCAAATAAACCAGCAACAAAGAATATGATTTACCTGACCTATGAGAGATTTGGGGGTGACACGGTGGCTCAGTGGTTAGAACTGTGGCCTCACAGCAAGAAGGTCGCTGGTTTGAGTCCCAGCTGGGCCAGTTGGCATTCCTGTGTGGAGTTTGCATGTTCTCCCCGTGTTGTCGTGGGTTTCCTCCCGGTGCTCCGGTTTCCCCCACAGTCCAAACACATGCGCTATTGGTGAATTTGGTCAATAAAATTGCCCGTAGTATATGAGTGAATGTGAGAGTGTATGGGTGTTTCCCAGTACTAGGTTGCAACTGGAAGAGCATAAAACATATGCTGGAATAGTTGGCGGTTCATTCCGCTGTGGCGACCCCTGATATATAAAGGACTAAGCCGAAGGAAAATTAATGAATGAAAAATTTGCATTCTCTCTCAGGTTGTTGCACATTTGAACAATTCTTCTAACTCCCAAGTGCTCCGTTTTTCCCAACGCTATCTCTCTGCAATTCGGAAGTTTTTGATTTAGTGGCTAATTCGTATGAATTTGTATGATCTCATTTTGTAAAATTTAGTACGATTTGCTCATCCTCCATTGATGGTTGGGTTTAAAGGTGCTGTATGTAACTTTTGACTCTTTTAAAGCATAAAAATACCATAATATGATATTTAAGAAACATGCTAAGTGAACATTCTTGTTTATCTGAGAAACAATGCTGAAGTCAGATATTCTGCTTTAAAAATGTGTGTTAGGTGTCGGAACATCTGTCTTTGTTTTGGTCCCTTTAACTCGCCCACTGCCAGTTTATCCAATTATATTTCAGCACCCCGGGTTGCCTTGTTAAAAAACTGCGTATTTCATTCATACAGTCAGGAAGGCTCTCAAAACATGTGCCTGTGACCGAAATGCCACCTCCGGTGGACTGTAGCAGCCTCCGAAATGAGACGTAGATTCAGAGTTTCACATGAGGTTATTAATTGGCAAATAAAATAAATATTACGAATGTAAACATTAGGTGAGTAAGGTTACGTTGTAACCCCATGTACTAACAACACGCTATGTGATGAGATTTGCAGTGATAAGCAATTTGGCTGTTTGCACCAGACGAAACACGACAGAAATTTAAATACAGCCATTCAAAAGCACAGAATATATGTGCATTCACTGCACTCCAGCGAAATGGTAATGTCTATAATCTAATTAATACATATTAAACCTCTTTAACATTTTTAAATGTAGATGCTGAATCACTGATATGTGTTGGCTTGCACTGAAGTTCCATTTCAGATGGTTTATTTTATTTTCAAGATCTGAGGTGAACTATCTGCTGCTGCTTTCAGTAGTATGGCAATACATGTCATGTAAAATGGCGTTCAAACTCGCATTATTAGCCTTTAACACCGAATAAAGCACATGAGGTGTATCTGAGGTGATCATTGTCAGTTTTCTGTTGTTCAGCTTGGGTTTGTTTTGAACCAAGTGTGCAATACCTAGTTCAATCACTGGGTGTCAAACTTGCATACTGCACCTTTAAGGGTGGAGTTTGGTGCCACGCCTTTTTAAAATAATTTTTACATTTTCATATGACTGAACTCGTATGAATTCATCCAAATTAGCCACTAAACGGACAAAACTAAAAATATTTACATTTCCTCATGAGATCAGGTTGTTTTTTTCCACATGTGGCCATAAATTTTTAAAGGGGAAGTATTAACGTGATTAAAAAAAATGAAATAACTGACATGGGGAAATAACGTTGGTTTATTTTCGATTAATAGTCCAGCCCTACTCTTTAGTGACGTTTTCTTTAATCATATGCTACACTGATTAAATTTAATGACATTTGTACTCAAGAAACTATTTTTTACTAGTTATATTATATTTACATTTCCAACTGCATATTTTGAGCTGGCAGTGGCAGTTACAATGAGCATTTTTCACCACAAACTCTGATAATCGAACACTGTGTCGTAGGGATGCTCAAAACAACCGATTAACCGTTAACCGAAAGGGTGCGTTTATAACCGATTAATGGTATCAGTTAAACGATTAAAAAAAATATTATTTTATATAATTTTTAAGTTCACATCTTTTGAATGGTTTACTAATGGCCGCGAGTGTTTTGCACGCTGCTTATGCGCCCTGTGCGCCTCGCGTTTTTGCTGTTGCGCGCTGTGTGCTCTGTTGAAATAAAATTAAACTCTGAGCGGAAAAAGCATGTTACGTCAGTCGCGTCTTTTTCATTCTCCAATCAAATGAAAGCAGAGGCGGGGTTTCCGTTGAGGTGACGGCAGTGTTTGTGTTGTCAAGATAACTACGGAGAACTTTTAATGACGGAGGAGAGACTAGCGGTCACTGTTTCAAGTTATCCAGAGCTGTATGACTTCACAAATCTTGAATATCACAATATTATTAAATATTACAATTAAAACAGTATCTACAGCAACACTCGCGCACAATACGGGTCAGCTGATTCAGTCGTTTCCTAGTGACATAAAAGGGACTTTTTTTTTCTTGTCAGCATAAAAGGCAGTGTGGTGCGCCTCGCGTTTTTGGATCGGAAAGGCACGTTTGGTGTGATCTGTCCCTGATGTGCAACACATATTTGTTAACTCGTGAGACGGTAACGCGTGCAGCCACACGTGCCTACAACACGTTTGCCAAAGAAGCAAATTAAAAGGAAGAATATTGCAGTTTGACACAGACGAGTTGATGCCAAAGCAGCGCTGATGCTGATGGCCTCTGTCCTGGATCTGCGTCATAATCTCAACAAATAGGCTGTAGTTTTGATAATTTAGTGTGCAACCAACAAACCAACCTTTTTTCCATTTGGAAAATTACAGTTATTAATAGTTCATGTATAATATAATTTTTTAAATAGCCTATAAAGCCTAATCTACGAATCAAATAAATCAAAATATTTTCTTGATTTTTGCATAATGATAACTCCGCACCAAACTGAGGCTTTCAATAGCTTATAAAACATGTATGCAAATTAATGCAATATCATATGTAAACAACAAAATTGTTATATGCTATAGTAGCGTATACTTTACTAAAAGTCAACATATGAGCCTTAAGGTTCATTGTCATTGTCTTTCAGCACACCAAGCGTGCGCACATGAACTGTGAGTGAGACAGGAAATAAGTCATAATCATAAGACATAATCTTTAAACTAATGACTTCTATTAAAAATGTTGACAGGTTTTTGATATAATAATAACAGCAGAGCATTAATTAAATGGATATTTTCCAAGGAGCGATCGATTAGAAGTAGCCTGCTATTTTTATTTGACGGTAGAGAAAAGTATGATTGGACAAACAGCCTGTGCCGGTTCTTAAAAACGATTCAGTCAGTGTTTTCATTTTGTAATCTAAATTTGTCATTTAAGTGAAAAATATCTAGGCCAGGCCTATTTATTCTTTTTATTTAGTTTATTCTGTTTTTCTATGCGGCAGCACGGTGGCGCAGTGAGTAGCACAATTGCCTCATGTCAAGAAGGTCGCTGGTTCGAGCCTCGGCTGGGTCAGTTGGAGTTTCTGTGTGGAGTTTGCATGTTCTGCCCGTGTTTGCGTGGGTTTCCTCCGGGTGCTCCGGTTTCCCCCACAATTCCAAAGACATGCGCTATAGGTGAATTGGCTAAGCTAAATTGTCCGTAGTGTATGTGTGTGAATGAGTGTGTATGGATGTTTCCCAGTGATGGGTTGCAGCTGGAAGGGCATCCGCTGCGTAAAGCATATGCTGGATAAATTGGCGGTTCATTCTGCTAATGGACTAAGCCGAAAAGAAAATGAATGAATGAATGAATGTTTTCCTATGCTGTTGGAAACACTGGAGGTGCGTGAAGATGCTCTGTTATGTTCTGGATGCTGCTGTTCGCATGTTCAAATAAATCAGTATTTTAAAATGTGATATTTAATGTGTCAGACAAAATAGACACGTCAATTATTTAATAAATTTAATAAATCACACCCTTTTTTTTTTTTTTTTTTTTTAAACTTTTATTCACGTTCATTTGCATATTAGAATTATCATTAGTTAAAATTAAGCTTTTATCACTATCAAATTGAACACTGATTGCACTGCTTGTATTGATTTGCTAAAATGAACTATTATTAGAAGAATTATTATTAACGAAGAATTACGAAGAATTATTATTAACGAATCACTCCGAAGTTTGTTAATAATGTTTTTGATTCATTTAAAAATATATTTTTCATGATCTCATTCTGCACAGATTGAATTCCAGCAGGCACAGGACGTCAATATTGACGTCAGATTGACGTTGTATCCCAACGTCATGGAGATGTTGCATTTTGTATGGAAATGAAAATTGAGTTGGCATCAGAACCCAACGTCAGTATCCAACCTAAACTCAACCACATATCAACGTCTGTTACATCTTGATGTCGTGTGGACATCGCCACTATGGCGTCTATCAGACAGATTTTGGTTGCCATACCTGACGAATAAATGTCAGTATTTGGCGTTAATATGATGTTGGTTTAAGATGTTGGCTCTGTTGGATTTTGGTCACTTTCCAACACAACCTAAAATCAACCAAATATCATTTGACGTCGTTATTGGACATCAAAATAACGTTGTCCTTAGATGCTGGCTAGACATTGAATTTTGGTCACCTGATGTCACGACCTAAATCTAACCTAATATTAACGTCTTAAGATGTTGTGTGCCTGCTGGAAATAATTACATTTAGATAAAAAAGTGCATTTTAGAACTGGCACTGATCTAAGTCACAAACTAATCAGCAAACATTGATTTGTTTTTACTTCACAAAAAAGAACCTAATTAAATAACCAATCTAATCATTAAATGAATCATATACAGTTTGCAGTGCATGATTCACTTCACCAGTTTAAATGACTCCTTTTCGAATCAGGAACTCCATTGATTTAATGTGATCACTTTTTAAGTAGTTTATTTGTTTTGTTTGCCTGGTTGCAGTGTGTTTTTGATTTACTTTACTGAAAAGGATCAGTTGAAATGACTCAACGAATCCTATCCTATACACTGATTGCACTTAATTACATTTGAATTCGAGAAATTACACTCTTTTTCATTAGTTAATGCGTTTTCACATTGCGCTATCTACAGCTGGCAGGGGTTGAAACGTTAGACTAGATTTATCGTCTCCAACTCGTGTTTCATCATCGACACAGGACTGTGGTTGGGTTATTTTACTTTATTATTTACATAAAAGCAATTAGCTGATGCTTTTATCCAAATTTGTCCAAAAAAACAACAACAATATTTGTACTAGGGCTACACAATGGTTTAGTGGCTAGCACTGTTGCCTCACAGCAAGAAGGTCGCTGGTTCGAGTCCAGGCTAGGTCAGTTGGCATTTCTATGTGGAGTCTGCATGTTCTCCCTGTGGTTTCCTCCGGGTGCTCCGGTGTCCCCCACAGTCCAAACACATGCGCTATAGGTGAATTGGTTAAACTAAATTGGCCGCAGTGTATGGGTGTTTCCCAGTACTGGGTTGCAGCTGCAAGGGCATCTGTTGTGTAAAACATGTTGGAATAGTTGGCAGTTCATTCCGCTGTGGCGACCCCTGATGCGTAAAGGGACTAAAATGAATGAATGAATGAATATTTGTACTACACACTGGCAGGATAGTGTGTGTTAGACCAGACGTTTTTTTTCTTTAAATGTGACCCTGGACCAGTCATAAGGGTAAACTATTTTTATGAAATTGAGATTTATAGATTATACATAAATAAGCTTTCCATTGATGTTTGGTTTGTTAGCATAGAACAATATTAGGATGAGATTCAACTATTTATTAATCTGAAATCTGAGAGTGTTCATCACAATATTGAGAAAATTGTCTTTATAGTTGCCCAAATTAAGCTCTTAGTAATGCATATTACTTATCAAAAATTAAGCTTTGATATACTTACAAAATGTCTTTATGGAACATGATCTTTGCTTAATATTCAAATGATTATTGGCATTAAAGAAAAATGTGTTAGGACTGCTTGATTAGGCCTGTCACGATATCTATTTCTTTGTCATATGATATATTGCACCAAAATATATTGCGATAAACGATATTAATGTCATTTTAAGACGATTTTATGCCACTCGTTAGATAATGCCAGAATGACAATATAATATCATCACAATGCAAGCACACTCTTCCAGAGAACACATCATATTTCATTAAGAATATTTCACTTAATTATAGCCATTTTAACAGTTTAATAATTATGCACTGGAATCAGAAGTGAAAACAAATTTATCCTAAATAAATATTAATAAATGTTAACAAAAAAAGTGCAAGGTAAAAAGTAACAGAGGCTGCAATATCTGCTGCCAAATCTATTTTCAGCTGTCAGACGCCCACATGAAAATATACTATAGTAATTAATAGTAAATACTAGTGTTTTGTAACCATACTGACACTGACGCCTCCAGTAGAGATCGAGATGTTGCACAATCAGCTGAAATGTTGCTAGAGTTGGTTTTTATGTATGGGCGATATATATTGCATCACCAAAAATGATCGAGGTCATGTCCATGTGTTGTGCGATAAATCCATATAGTGATTATTGTGACAGGCCTATGCTTGATTGTCCCAAAAAATCATAAACATGATTATTTTAGTCAGCTTTGTAATCACGAATATTTAACAGCAGCTGAAATTTAACTGAAATAAATAACTTTGACTTTTTTAAATAGGAATATTACTGAAACTCTTTCTAAGCGAGATGCTAATGGTCTAATCCGATTCAATGATTTATGCTAAGCTAAGCTAAAACTGCTCTGCCAGATCTAGCGATCGGCTGAATGGATTTCAAAATGGTAAAACTCAACCGTTTAAGCATCTAGGTGAGCTGTAAAATGAGCCTGTTTCGAAAAAGAAGGTGTAGTGTTTCTTTTAAAACTACTTTTGTACAACAGTGCTTAAGTGTGCATGAATTTCATCAGCATTTGGTGAAGTGGGAGGATTTGAATGAAGGAAATCTGAAATGTAAGTTTTTAATCTCACTTTCTCCTTTGCCCTCAACAACTGTCGTCTGACGTTTGCGACTCTGGAAAGATGAATTTGAGCCTTTCAGGCCCGGATTAAGGCGAAGTGATTGTTGCGTTTTTTTCCTGGAATCAGCGTTTTCGTTTCCATCTGTGGTGATTTAATAATGTGTTGTTAATAGCGGCACTCGTGCTCATCTGCGCTGGGATCTGCCATTGTTCGGGAATCGTTTAATCTCCTCCGGCGTCTCCTTCCGCACACTTTTCATCTCATATTTGCTGAGGTTTGACATGACGCTGCGTGTTTCTCCCTGTGGAGCGACTGCTGTTCGGCATTCAGTCGTGTGTCGGGTTTGTCCTTTTGAATTGTGGGCCGCTGACCTTCACAAGTGCGCTCGTCTGACCTTTGACCTGAAATGATGCAGATGAGATGTCCTCATTCGATTGGTTCTGGTTTGCTTTTAATTGGTGTTTGTTTCTAATTTATTTGAGCATTCATATTATATTAATTTTACATTCATGTGGGGAAAAAAAGATTTTATTAATATACAGTTAAAGGCAAAATTATTTGCCCTTATGTGAAATTTGTATTCTTTTTCAAATATTTAACAAAGGATGTTTAATGGAAGGGCCTCACAGTGGCGCAGTGGATAGCACGTTCGCCTCACAGCAAGAAGGTCGCTGTTTCGAGCCTCGGCTGGGTCAGTTGGCGTTTCTGTGTGGAGTTTGCATGTTCTCCCTGTGTTGGCGTGGGTTTCCTCCGGGTGCTCCGGTTTCCCCCACAAGTCCAAAGACATGCGGTACAGGTGAATTGGGTAGACTAAATTGTCCGTAGTGCATGTATGTGAATGGGTGTGTATGGATGTTTCCCAGAGATGGGTTGCAGCTGGAAGGGCATCCGCTGCGTAAAACATATGCTGGATAAGTTGGCGGTTCATTCCGCTGTGGCAACCCCAGATTAATAAAGGGACTAAGCCGAAATGAAAATGAAATGAAATGAAATGTTTAATGGAGCAAGGACATTTTCTACTTTTCTATAAGGGTATTTTAAGGTCAATGTTACTAGCACTCTTTTTTTTTTTCAGTTGGCTATAGAACAAACCACTCTTGTCCAGTGACTTGTCTAATTACCCTAACTTATTTAACCTAATTAACCTAGTTAAGCCTTTTTTTTTCCCTTTTTTTTTTTTTTTTTTTTAACTTTTTTTGTTTTGTTTTTTTGTTGTTGAGATTTTAACAGATTTGTGTGTGTTGAGAATCAATTAAGACAACGTTAGCAGCTGTTAGCTTTTATTGTGGAGAAACTGGATAATTTTGAGCTTTTGTCAGCTAATTTCATCTTCTGGGTTTAAAGGGTCACGAAACACCAAATCACATTTTCTGAGATGTTGACAGTCATATGTGTCCCACATTGCAAACAATTTTGCCATTTCTATTAGGACACATATAATTCACAAATTTGAAAATTGGTTGTTTTTGCGTTATTTCGGGCAAATTCGTTCTTCCGGTTTAAAAAGAAATTTTGAAGATGCGTCTCGGCCATGAGGTCCTTGTGTAAATTCCAGCGTGGAGACTGGATGTCTGTACCGGCAGGTACAACGTGACGTCTTTTGAGTTTTCTGCATACGTTCAAGCAGAGAATTCAATATTCTGAAAGGTCTAATAAATAATCTGATGGGTGTTTTAAGCTGAAACTTTACAGACACATTCTGGAGACACAAAAGAGTTCTCTTAAATCTTGAAAAAGGGGTAAAATAGGTGCCCTTTAATGCGTGCATGAATTAAATAATTACATATTCATTTAACGATTAATTTAAATGAATTCAATTGCAGAAAACTTTACGAAAACTTAATTTTTAAATGTATATTATTAACAAATATAAATGAACCATTATTTTTAAGTCTTTTATAAACTGCATATAATTAATTTTTATTATTTATTTTATTTGAATATTTATTTATCTTATTTGCATCTGTATCTCTTATATTCAGTTATTAACATGGGGTGTGTCCAGTTTCATTAGGACATCATAGGGGCATCATTTCATAGGGGCATCAGCATTGACGCTTTCTATTGACTGTGAATGGAGTGACCTCAAGTGTTGCCGAACTGAATTGTGGATCCGTCGAGTCGCGTTGGGTCCTTTTTTTGCAGCAAAATTTTCAACTTCCCAAGTGCCAACGAAGGCGTCATCCAATCAGATCGCTTCATGCAAATACTAATGCAGACGCTAGCCAATCACATTCATGCAACACCAGAAAATAGCGGTCTATCAAAATGGAGGAAAAGCTTATCCTGATTGGCAATCATCAAATGCTTTATGGTCGATCTTTATACACTACTACTATTATTTTGTGTCTTTTTGTGTCACTGTCCAAACTGGATGTGATTGGCTGTTGTCTCTGTGACGATTGCATCAGCGTGAGCTTTAGACACGCCCTCTGCCTGTGAATTTGGTGTAAGTTTGAGTAAATGGTTATATAGGTCAAACACCTTTATTTATTTTTATCTTGGTCTTCCATGTCCCTCGGTCGTCCTGTCCTGCTGAATGTGTTGCTGTAGAAAAAGTCCATTGTGGTGCACTGCTGTCCGTTCAGTTCACTCACTTCTGTCCGTTCGTTCACTCGCTGCGTCTCTCCCGTCCGTCATCCGCTCATCAGACTCAATAATTTATGCTCTGATTTGAGATGTGAATTAAAGACGTCAGGAGTGCTGACAGGTCGATTCCTGTGTCTCCAGAGGTGAACACACACACACACACACTCTCAGACCTAATTCAGGGTCAGCAGTTTTTACAAACTTACTTGCTTGTTTTGCTTTTTAATTATGATTCAGTAGTTTTAAACAAACTGCAAATAATATTCAGTGACTCAGTGGAAAAGGTCACTAGTTCTGTTTCTGAATGAATCAGTTGAAATAATGATTCAGTATTTGAGTGGAAAAGGTAAAATTTTGCTTCTTAGTGAATCAAACTTGAACGAATTGTTAGAAATGATTCACTGGCTCAGTGAAAGTCGCTTGTTTTGTTTCTGAGTGAATCAGTTCAAATGATTCAGTGTCTCAGGAACTTTTTTTTCTTTTAGACAAGGCAGCAGATGATTCAGTGACCCACTCACAAACACGTCACTGATTCATTTCTTCAGAAAGAGTTTTGAATGAATGGGTAGAGTGAATGATTCACTGATTCCCATTAATATGTTGTGTTGCTGTTTAATTCATTGCTTTTTAACAAATCACAAAAAATATTCAGTGACTCTGGAAAGAGTCACTAGTATTCTTTCTAATTGACTCAATGTTTTGAATGAATCAGTTGAAATGATTTATTGACTGAAAAAGCTCTTGTTTTTTTTTCTGACTGACTCGCTTCATCTAATTTGTTGGAGTCATTAGGAAGAAAATGTGACTGAATCATTTGTACTGATTTGTTCAAAATACTGAATCAAATCCGAAACAAGACAACTGCATGTTTCAGAGTCAATGAGTCATTTCTAACGACTAGGAATGATTCGCTAATCATATGTTGTGTTGCTGTTTGATTCATTACTTTTGAACAAGCAGTGATTTGAGTGAATTGGTTGAAATGATTCATTGGCTGAAAAAAGCGCTTGTTTTGTTTTTTAATTATGATTCAGTGGTTTTAAACAAATTGCAAATAATATTCAGTGACTCAGTGGAAAAGGTCACTAGTTCTGTTTCTGAATGAATCAGTTGAAATAATGATTCAGTATCTGAGTGAAAAGTCAAATTTAGCTTAGTGAATCAAACTTGAATGAATTGTTTGAAATGATTCAGTGCCTCAGTGAAAGTCGCATGTTTGTTTCTGAGTGACTCAGTGCTTTTAATTGAATCAATTCAGAAGATTCAGTGTCTCAGGAACTGTATTGTGTTGCTGTTTGATTCATTGATTCATTCTTTTTCTTTTGAACAAATTGCTACAAATATCCAGTGACTCGGTGAAAAGAGTCACTAGTATT
>CAIGQW010053379.1:616016-647756 GCA_903798125.1 Danio choprae
TGTGCATATACATTAGTTTAGCCAGTACTGAAGCCAAATCTGGAGCTCATCTGACAAAATAGCAAAAAAAAAAAGCAAAATAAAATGGCAAAAATCAAGGGTTGAAATGTTGTAGTTTGTAAGTTATTTTGCAATATTTAGCATGAATTAAATGTATTATCTTTCCATTTCTAAAGATGTTCTGTGACTAAAATATTATTTTAATAAATATATCTGTTTAATAAATCTGTTTTGTTCAAATGCACCAATATATATGACCCATATTTACTGAGAAATGGAGAAAAATATTCATTTTCCAAATGGGGTGTACTCATATATGCTGAGCACTTTGTACACAACATGCATACATACAGAAACCTATAAGTATAAAAGGGAAAAACTATATACATAATGTCAGAGAAGTATATAAATGAAAAGGGTGTCTAATAAAATTTAAGTAAATCAGATCAAACAGACAAAATAATTAATTGTCACCTATATCTTAAAAGACATCTTAATCGTTCTTTTTGACACATTCATCATTTTAAAACAAGATCAATACTATATTTGCAGAAATAGAAACATTTGACCTAATAAACACATGTCTGTAAAAGCCCGTAACATCTCTTCACTGAACTGAATCAAATGCTGAATGTGTTTTATGTTTACAGGCTGAAGTACAAAAGACCAGAGGCCAAAAAATCACAGCAGCGCAGGCGTCATCAGTGTGGACTCTCAGCAGTCTTCCTACATCAGATCCAGACATTCGCCCTACGCCATCAACACCACCAGCCCTACAAGACATTTCTGTAAGAAAACACGATTCAGAGACAATCAAGAAGATCATTTTTGACTAGCTAATCAAACGTGTGATCAAACGTGGCTCAATTAATGCTTGTCTGGCACTTTCAGCCGGAATTGGGAAACTTGTCACTTTAGCGCAAGTTGGCGCCCAACGCGGGGTCAACACCTGCAAGCCGCAGTCCCATCTGCAACCAATTATCCCGATCCCTACGGCGAGAAACGCTGCTTTTTTTTTTTTATGCTCTGCGGCAGCTCATTCTGTCATGTCCCATCGCCTCTTCAATGTGATGGGTCTGAAATAAACCGTCCTGTCGTTCTGACCCTGGATTGCTCCACTTGTGTCACTTTGAGTGTCCGTCACGCGGTCACAAGTCTTGACTTTGGCCTGTTTTTTTGTGCACCGATCTGGCCGTTCAGCCCACCATCCAGAGCGCTTGTAAATTCTGCATCGGGCATCCCTGGAGGATGAGCGATGTGTCCACGCTGGACTATGAGCTGCTGTCCGCGGGGCCGTCGTTCGCTGGGGCCCCCAGCAGCCCTCCTCTTGGCGGGGACACGGAGCAAAGGACTGCTTTCGCATTCGTGGGTCTCCTGATGCTGTTTTTGATTTTCTTATTGGTGCGCTGCTTCAGGATCCTGCTGGACCCTTATAGCCGCATGCCTGCATCCTCCTGGACCGATCATAAGGAGGGCTTCGAGCGGGGACAGTTTGATTACGCTTTGGTTTAGTGGACATCCAGGCACAGACGGACACCGCAGCCTTAACCCGAGCTGTTTCCCAATCCTTTAGCTAAGGATTAATACACTTCCAGAATGAACTGGTCATTTACTCACTCAGTCAAAAATAAATGAGAGAAACAAAATTTATTTTTCCCCATATAGTGAACTTCGATGGTGCTAAATTGCAGTTTAACCCGTTTGTGCTGTTGTTTTCATCCACTCTGGGGTGATTTTGAGTATTAATTTAGCCACAAGTTTCTCTGTGTTTCAGTAAATGGGATGATTTTGGGTGAAAAATCTTATTTTGACTCATATTTTGGGAAAATGCTTTCAACAATACACGTGGGCAAATGTACTACCCTTTCATTATATTGGTGGCTGTTTTTGCCCCATTGACATCCATTATAAAGACATTTTATTTATTGCAAAGCCATGACACCATATAATCATTTATTCAGTAAGACAGTGGTCCCCAACCTTTATATCACAGCAGACCGGTCAACGCTTGACAAGTTTAGTGCAGACCAGGGCTGGGGAGGTTGTTGGGGGTGTTGGGAGTTTACGTAGCTTGTTGGGCGACCGTCAACCATTTTCTCAGAGGTTGACAAGCTGACAAAACATTGCTGTCACTCTGATTTAAGTTTTATTTATGGAGAAAATGAAAAAGCACTGCAGTGTTTGGGTGTTCTGTGTTTGTGTGAGATAATTAGTCTACAGAAATGTGTATAATTCATACAAGCTGAAGCTGATCGGTCAGTTCTTGTCACATGACTCAGGAGCGTCTGGAGGGCCACAATCCTCCATTGGAAATAACGAAACTGCGTGCAGAAAAGATGCGATATGTGAACGGCCCCTAACTAAAAGTCCGCTGTCATTTGCAATCTTCAGCAGTTGATCTTCTTCTTGCACAGACATGGTGGATTCACCTAATTTGTTGGTAAATGGTTGCGGATCTATTCCTTGGCAGTTCGCGGGTCCTTCACTAGGCCTTTTCCCCTAAGCAAAGAAACTTTCCAAAGACGTCTGTTTCTTACTCATTTTAGCTTGTGGGTTAAATTTGGGCGCTCAAGTGACTGAGATGTAAGCGAGAGAATACGATCATTTTTCAAAATAAAACATCGTTCAGACTCAGATAATAAATAAAACAGAAAAAATTAATGATTTCTTGTGCGGCCCGGTACCAATTGATCCCGGTGGTTGGTGACCACTGAGGTAAGGGACCACTTTTACATAAATAACAGCCAGCGACAAGTAATCTGCAAACTTGCACAACACAAATGATTCAAAGAAATTAAATTTTTAGAAACAATTGCTATTAGTTTTGCTGGATTAAGACTCTTATTCCTCATCTGGGATCATTTCGAGCTCTTTAAACCTGAAGATCAAAAGTTTCAACCAACGAGCACCACAGTAGTCCACTATATGGAGAAAAACCCTGCATGATTTTCTCAAAAACCTGAATTTCTGTTTCACTGAAGAAAGAAAGAATCATCTTTGTTGACCAGGAGCCTGAGTAAAGTATCAGGAAATGTTCATTCTGAAGGTGAACAAACTAATGCTTTAACTAGGTTTGATTCCCAGGGAACGCATGTGCAACATACTGCATTTATTATGTGTGGGTTTGAGTAAACATACAGCTATGGAGACAATCTAGAGACCACTCGACAATCCTTATTATTTTCTGGATTTTTGATTTAGTGTTTGAGTAAAAGGCCTTTTCATTTTCATTCTTTGAACTACTGATGATATTTCTTCCAAATCTTAATTCCTCCTTCAGAGATGAGAGCTTTTATCAACGTTTACATTTTGAATAAGTGGCAAGACGAGTGGGATGCATAATAAACTATATCAAATCCAACCTGAAATCTCAAACAGAATTTTAAGACTAGATTTGATTCAAGTGATTTTTACCAGATGTCGTATTGGACATACACGATTAACCCATGCCTTTTTGCTTAAAGATGAAGACCCCACTCAATGTTTGTATTGCACAATTCCCCTTACTGTAAAACACATTTTACTGGACTGTCCTGCTTTTAATGATTCCAGAAGACTTTTTTATTAAATGAACTCTCTTAAGGATATTTTTAACAGTGACACCAGGAAAAGTATTAGAATTTTTATCATGCATTAACGCTAAGAATCTAATTTATGTATTCATTTGTAAGTTGTTTTTAATTGTATATTTATTATTGAAATGTTCTTGCCATGAAAATAGCCTTGGTTGCTGAAATGGCATTAAATTAAAACAAACAAACAAATTCTTCCAAATTCTAAACAAAAAAATGAAGAGGAGATTTTGAAAATAACAAAAGTGCCACGCCAAAAAACCCAATGGTTTACCTTCAGAAGACGTTAAGAAATCAATATTCGATGGAACCATGGTTTTCAAGCACCACAAATAAAATAATTAGCTATTCTGGCCAACTGTTATTAGAAACAGGCTCTAAATGACAATGTTTTTATTTTGAAAATGGGGAATAAATTGTTTTAACCCATACCTAGTAAATCTGGCAAATCCACAGAAACCAAGAACTGTCAAGTGGTCTCTTACAGGGATAGTTTACCCCAAAATTAAACGTCTGCCATCATCATGCACAAGAGTTTGTTTCTTCTATTGAACACTAAAGAAGATATATTGAAGAAAACTGTGGAATAAAATAGCCAATGACTTCCGTAGTAATGTAATATTCCTACTATGGAAGCCAATGGCTACTTTTTTCCAACATTCTTCAGGATATCTTGCTTTGTGTTTAACAGAAGAAAGAAAATCATGAAAGTTTACAACCAATTAAGTGTGAGGAAATTGAGAAAATATTCATTTTAATATTCAGTATTATCCCCTTTTTTCCATAGCTGTATACTGAATGTACTGTAAGAGGGTTAATGTAATGTACGAGTCTCACCTTTCCCATCACACCGAGATAAGTTAACAGGGTTGTTAGTTTCTTCAGCTGTAGCTTCTTCTTCCTCAGGATGGTCTATGAGCTCTTTACTGAATATACATAGAGTAATGTTGTCACGATACTGGAATTTCTAACTTTGATACAATACCTTGAAAAATATCGATATTCGATATCATTTCCGATACCGCAAGGAATAAAATCCACAACGTTAAACAAATCTTATCTTATTTTAGGATTGAAACAAAAGATTAAATCATCTTAATATTATTACTGATGAAGGTTATACCTATATTAACTTTAGAGATTTATCAAAAGTATCGAAAGCCAGTATCAATACTATCAAAAGCAAGATTGTATCGTTTAAAATATTTCGGTAATTATATTAATCGATATATCGGTATTTTTGACAACACTAAGATGGAGTGGATGTTTCAAGGTGCCCAATGTGACACTCACTGTGAGCTATTACTACCCTTTATTGTAAATATTACTTTTGATATATCAGTAATTGTAGAAGACTAAGAAACTCCTCAGTGGACGTTAGGAGATGGGGTTTTTTGACGCAACTGGAAACAAGGCTATGATGGAGTGTTTATTGTATCGTTTAGCCATCGGAAATATGGAAATATTAACAAAAAGGGAAAAAAAAGTCATAAAAATTTATGATCTGCAGTAGAAACCTGAAACATTTTATCTGTACATGAACAAACATTACAAAGTTTACGTCGCGATCTGTCGCTACTTTATTTTTTACGGTAGTTATGTTATTTTTTGTTACACAAATATTTAAATACAAGCACATTTATTCCTGATATTTTTATGTAAAAACTATTGATAAATCAGTCCCTTCAGGATTTTGCAAGTTGGATTTTGCAAGTTGTTTTTGTGTATTTCCATAGCAAAATACAAAAATAAGAGCAAACAAAGTTTTGAGAAACACATTCACAAAATCGTCGTTTTAGGCCGCAAATATAAAAAATGTCCCTGCAGAATGCTGGACGTACAGATTAAATGATTGTTTTACATCAAATGGTTTAACAACTATTTGCACTACTAAAAATTAAACCATTTCATCACCTAGATATATCGTGGCATACATTTTTATGTAAACCATTCTTCTATCCATGATTTAACTAAGAATATGAACAGAAATTTGTAACAAAATTGTTGTATGCGATGAATTCACACAATGAACAATTTACACAAAAAAAACAACAACTAAATGAACTAGTGGCGGCATGGTGGCTCAGTGGTTAGCACTGTCGCCTCGCAGCAAGAAGGTTGCTGGTTCGAGTCCTGGCTGGGCCAGTTAGCGTTTCTGTGTGGAGTTTGCATGTTCTCCCCGTGTTGGCGTGGGTTTCCTCCGGGAGCTCCGGTTTCCCCCACAGTCCAAAGACATGTGGTATAGGTGAATATAGGTAAACAAAATTGGCCTTAGTGTATGAGTGTGTGTTTGAATGTGAGAGTGTATGGATGTTTCCCAGTACTGGGTTGTGGCTGGAAGGGCATCCGCTGTGTAAAATAGTTGGTGGTTCATTCCGCTGTGGCGACCTCTGAAATGGAGACTAAGCAAAATGGAAAAAAATGAATGAATGAACTAGTTAACTATATTATGCTTTTAATTCTAATGTAAAGTGTTTTTAAATCCACAATATTTATATAATTCAAAATTATTCGTAGCTCCTTTTTTTTATTTTTATTAAATACAACAAATAGTTTAACGAACAATTAACACTGCAAAAATGTGACAAACTTCAGACATATTTTATGTAATCAAAATTAAACGTTTTAAATGTAACTTTTAGGTCGCTTAATTGTTGCTTCGCTAATTAAATGCTACAAATGCTGTTTAGCAATTTTACAAAAATGTCATGGCAATAGCCAATCACATCCAGCTTGGACCGCGACAAAAAGGCACAAAAGTAATAGTAGTCATGTATAAAAATCATCATAAAGCACAGCGATGATAAGCTTTTCCTCTATTTTGACTGACTGCTATTCTCTGGTGTTGTACGAACGTGATTGGGTAGCATCTGCATTATAGTATTTGCATAAAATGATCTGCTGACACCTGCGTTGGCGCTTAATCTTTTCAACTTTTGCCGTGAACAACGGACCCAACCAGACTTGACGGATCCACGACTCAGTTCGGCAACACATGACTTCACTCCATTCAAAGTCAATGGAAACAGGTTGTTCTGCTCTTTTCACCTTCACAGCCTTGTTTTCAATTGCGTCAAATTAAAATGCCATCTATGCTGATTGAGATGCTTTCAGTATGACTATGTCTAGTATTTAGCATGATAATTTTACATCTCTACACAAACTTTCAGCATTGTTGGAACGTATTTGGATGTCCAACGCACCTGCAGCCTTCAACAAACCTGTCCTTAACTCTGTGCTTTATATTTCTGAGGATTTTTTTCTGGATTTGGAGCAAAACCCCTTTAAGAACTGAGTGTTGATCGTATTGTTGACTCTCTTTGTCGTCTTTTGACTATATGTATATAAGCCATATGTTGTCATATCTTAAGTGTCGGTGGTTTGTTCGCTAACCTGCCAAGCTCTGAAACTCTTGTGATTTGAAGAGAGATTTGGAAGCGACCCAAAAGCTTTATTTTTATATCCCGACTCAGACTTGGAGTTCCCTTTTTTTGCTAACGTGTCGTCTCGGATTTGCAGCTGATGCGCAAAGTGTGTTGAGGTGCCAAGAAACGGACGAACCCTGCATTGCTTTGTGAGTTTTGTAAGTAGATTGGATATTTTCCTAATTCCTCTTTGTCTGAAATAAAACTTGGGTTTATTCACTTACGGCTTTCTAAGTGTACTGAAATCAATAAGTCATTTCTAGCTCAATGCACTGGCTAAATCTCTTTAAAAATGGCCCTCGAACACAGAGAACAGAAAGACAAAGGTTTAAAAATATAACCCATGTTGTTTTATTGCCATTGGTTGGTTCGTACAGATGTTCACAAACACTGTGCGGATCATTTGGAAGCGTCCAATTGAAAACAGTATAAAAACAAGACATTAGGAAATGCCGTATGCTCAGGTCGTGGATCTTTATGGCTCAAAATTCTTACAGACGCCTCTTATCAATGGATTTGACGTTATCCTGAGCCATCCACTTTTTTCCTATATAGAAATGGGATATATGGCAATATATATGTAATATGCAAATTACATATATATGACATATATTCATATCATATATCATTTCATATTTGGATATATAAAATAATTATATGCAACATATTTAAAAATCCTGCCATACATACATACATACATACATACATACAATCTTTATAAACCATCAGAATTACTTATGTTCAAATATATTGGCTATAATTTTGTCTATATATAATTAGAGATATTAAAGAATTTTATATATATATACATTTGAACATATATAATTTTTTAACCATTAGAATTACGTATATGTATGTAAATGGTCATTTGTGCAATATTTAGAAATATATGTTTCATATATGACATTATATAAGTGAAATCCAAATATGAACCCATTTGTCATATATATGTAATTTGCATATTTCCATAGATCATATTTCTATCTGGTTTTCTTTGGTCTGAAGTTGGTAACTCAACTCTAGCTTGACGACTAATTCAAGTTTGCTGCTGATTTCTGACATATACAGTACAGTCACGCACATTCGCTCTTTTACATGTAGTGGCATCAACACAAAGAAAGATATGAACGTATACAAGTTCCCCCATGTTAGACCAATGGTTATGCATAAATATAGCTCAGGCTGTCGTACAGTGCAGTTACTTTGATGTTCAAGAAACTATTTCTAGCACCAGGATCGGGTAGTATGCGCGTTTTGTTTAAATGACACCTCCTGAAGATTAAACTCAGAGCGCAGCCTTTGAAAACAGTCCAATGTTGCCGGTCATCGCAATAGAGTACAGTATAATGCGTTTAATTATCAATAGACGAACTCTTGTAAACGGTGACGTCTGTCACAATGCTCAGCGACAGTTAATTAAGGATGATTTGATCAGAGGAAATGAAAAGCTATTTATCTAGCGCTTGCAGGTAAATATTTGGTTTGGCAGTCTTGATGCTCAGGAATACACAAAAGAGAGAAGGAAATACAAACAAAACCAAAGACATCTACATTTCACTTTTCAATATACAATTAAAATTTTCAACAAGCTTCGATAGTATTGATTTTTCAGCATTGAGACAGTACAAAAAAAGACAATCACACCAAATAAAATAAAAAAACACAGACCTTTTGAAAAATGTCACGTTTGCGCAATCCACAAATCAAGTTTGTTCGTAATACAATGGGAATCGTAGCACCGTTAACTTGTGATTTACTGAGAAACAAGGGTCAGGGTTTGCCGTTCCCAGGTTGAGAAGTGTGTGTGTTTGCATGTCCACGTCTGGAGTGTTTTTGGAGGATGGCTCACCAAACAATCCGTATGTACCATCGAGACCGCACGTCTCCAGCTGCAATCAAAAAATGGCCTCTGGTTGGTTTACCCATCAGGCCTCCAATTCTCCATTCACATGTGCTCTGTTTGCCAAGTGCGTCTTTGTCAAACACGTACTCGAGCACACATGTATGGAGAAGAAAATGCTTTGAATCATAGATGCGCCGTTGCATGCATATTCAAACACTTTGGATGCCTGTTGCCATTTTTCGAATGAAGTTTCCCTGATTAAACACACAGTGGAGGCCCAGTGCAAATATTGAGCGTTTAGCACCACTTTTGTCCTATCTGCTGTACATATGTGTGTGTGTGTGTGTGTGTGTATGAAATGAGGTAACACAATGTGGCAGCTCATGCAAACACTCCAGAAGTTCCCATAAATCTCACATAAATAAGGAAACGATTTGAACTCTCGACTCTTAAACCTGAAAACTAGTTCCTGCAGTCCTTTTTTTTTCTCGATAACAGTACAACACTTGACGAATGAATCGAAATACTGAATGGAATAAACAGTTTTGACCCCAGTTTGCATTGAGATACCAAGGCGAGTGATCATGTCTATCTTAATCGTCTACAATGCAACGTTAACGTCTTTCTTGATCGTCTACAATGCTACGTTTTATGTGCATTTTAAGATCGAAATGTCATTTCATGATAAGTTTAAAATTAGATCATTCTAATATTTTTATGATTGTCCCTCCAGTACAAGTGGGTGCGCTAATTTAAGGCATTGTGTGTTTCCATCAGTGTTTCCCAACCCTGTTCCTGGAGGCACTCCAACAGTCCATATTTTGGATGTCTCCCTTATCTGACCCATTCATTTCAGGGTTTGGAGTCTCTTCTAATGTTCTGATGAGTTGGTTTAGGTGTGTTTGATTAGGGAGAGGTTGAAAATGTGTAGTGTTTGGGTGTCTTCAGGAACAGGGTTGGGAACCACTGGTTTACATATTTCACCCAACTTTGGTGAAAATCAATGCTGACATGAAAGATCGGCAAATAAAAACCAACCCCAAAATAAAAAACATGACGGTATATGGACACAGTCTCTCAGAGCTGACGCCCTGCAGTGAAGGGCACAGGGGTCAAGGGTCAGTCTCAGTGCAGGTGGATGTGCAGCTTGATGCGCAGTGCGTCGCCGATTTCACCTAGCAAGTAGTCGCTGTCGTGCTGGTCCTCCATATGCTGAAGTTTGCGCGGCCCAAACAGACGCAGGCTGGCGATCTCCAGCCTGTACAAACCTGGAGCTGGTGGCTTCCGGCCCAGGCGCAGAATGCTCTTACCGTCGCGGCGCTCCAAGATGCGGAAGTGTTCGCCCTGGTTTCCGTGCGTTATGACGTAGCGCACGTGGTGCTCGAGCGGCTCCAGGGCCGGAAGCAACTCAAGAAGCGGTTCCTTGTTTTGGAGCTGCACCAGACTCAAGTTCATGGGGATGGAGGTCTGGACGTCCATGCTGGCCATGCTCACTGTCTCCTGAGGGCAGGAGAGAAGATTTGAAAATGTTATAGTAGACAATTGACTTAAAAATGGGCTGCAAGTTACACTGTAAGTTTCAATACACAGATCTGATCTTTTGAACATGTCTGACTTTTGTGCCCCGCTTATTTACTAGTGGTGTAACGTATCACAAATCTCATGGTTCGGATCACACTACGGTTATGAGTCACGGATTGGACCATTTTTTTGGGAGGGCAAAATCAAATTACTGATTTTGGGAAAAATGTCCATCTAAAGACAAGTTCTGACTTCAAGAAATTGCTTACAGGCATGTCTGTGTCTTAAGGACACCCCATTGTTACTAGTGCAACAGGTGCAGAAAAAAATAAGTTTAATATTATAACCAAAACCAAAGTGAATTGTATGCGTTTTTACATGCATATCTGATATTCATCCAATTAAAATCCACATTAGGAAGGTGGCTCTGAGCGGATACGAAAGTCAGATATTGTGCGTTTACATGTGTGCGACAAATTCCAAATTTTTAATGTACCAGTTTAAAGACTGCTTTATCCACTTCATTTAGGGTTAAGGTCAGGGTTGGCAGTCTACGTTTGCGCATAGTGAAACATACCTTGAGCTCATTATCGTCAGCAGTACGCCTGTGACGGCCTTTCTTTCCCAGGTCACCGTTGATCTTGCACTCATAGCAGGCCTCAGGTGACAGCGACTCTTCATCGTCTCCTCCCTCCGAGTCAAACTGACCCTGGAAGCCCACTCCACTGATGCAGTGCCTACAAATAAAGAAGGTAAAACATTTTAATCCACCTTTAGTTCATTAATTTTCATGCAGGTTTACCTGCAAACTTGCAATGATTGCAGTCTGTCTTCAGAGTAGCCTAAATACTCACCCTTGTCCTGCTCTGTAGAAGCCTCCTGGACATCCACACAAGTATCCGCCATCTGTGTTGGAGCATCCATAGCTGCAAGGGTTATTACCCATGGAGCACTCATTAACGTCCTGACAGCCCCCAGCCGAGGCCTCAAAGTCGAAACCTGATGGGCAGACGCATTTATAGCTGCCCAGAGTGTTATAGCAGGACGCCGACCCACAGACCTGGTTTCCAGTGCATTCATTCTCATCTGGGTAGAGAAAGGAAGATGCAGAAATTAGAAATGTCCAACTTTCTTGTTGAGTCGTCCAAATACACGAACTTACCCACACACTGGTTCCACTGGTAGTGCTGAACGTAACCCTGTGGGCAGCCGCAGCGATATCCTCCCATCATGTTTTGGCAGCCATGTTGGCACCGGTGGTTTCCACCGCATTCATCGACGTCTGAAAGAAAACAAAAGTGTTGAAACTGATGTACTACAAATATAAATGTTGGTATTGAGATTCTGGGATCGCGCATAAGCTGCGTTAACACTGCAAGTCTTAAAGCACAGATCTGATCCTTTGGCACATATCCAATTACTATTATATTTCGGTCTGCCTGTTTACACTTATCTCCTCTCCAATGTCTGCATTTATTTTAATATCCCCCCAAAAAGATACCAGTCATTCATTAAGAGCACAATGATTGACCCTTGAATTTTACCGTGCGTTCACAGCACTGTCGGCGAGAGTGTCATTAGCTTAGTCAGACAATCAAACATGTTTACATGTTTTCTAATGAAATAAACCAATTAAAAGCCATTTGTGTAGGGAGGTTTTAAGTTTAAGTGCTAGTCTAATTTTCCACATTCTGTCTACAGAAGATGTTTGATAGCCTTGGTCTTCACGTTAACGCTAACTTGTGCACATCCTACATTACAAAGTGGGAAACCTGCATAGCAATAATCAACCTCTGCTTTCGTTTTTATAGGTTGTTGCCGAACTGCGTCATATCTCATTACCATAAAGTTGACCTGATTTCAACTCTCCCGGAAGCCCACACCATCCAAAATGAGCCACGCCGCTTTCGCCAGAGCTTGCCATCAGCTCCCGTTGAAAACAAATGACTTCAGGCTGCTTTGATGGTTAGATCGCCATTCGTTCATTTATTTTTGCCAAAAGTACATCCAACATCAGTTAATTAGTCAATAAAGCAAAAGTGTTTTTTAAAATTCTGCAGTCGTAAGGACTGCTTCAGTATTTTCCATAATTGTGGACCAGACCTAGAAGACAAGAGTGGTGAAATCAAGTCCTCAAGTTGTAGATGTGACCCCAAAGAAATCCTACGTTTAGTTTTTAGTGCCAGTGTAAATGCAGCCATAAGCCCAGTAATTTAGACTGTAATTGTTTTTCATGGCGACGTAAATGATTTTCACTATTTATTGGTAGTATTTGGTGATTTTTATTGCTGTCCGAATTCAAAAGATCTGCGTTTTTCTGTAATCACCTATGTAAAAATACTCTATTCAAATAGCATACTGTTTTTTGCTTTAATTGCCATCCCAATCCACGCCGTTAAGTTTCTAAATGAAATGAATCAAAAAGCTGTTTTTAAATAATTGTTTTGGCCACTAAAATGAACCGTGCAGTTGCACTTTATTTGCATCAGACAAGATGCGCACAAGAAGCACTGCATTAAATTCCATTTTCCCCACTTTGTCTTTTAATATACGGAAATTAATTTTACCCCAGTATTATCAGAATCAGAATGGGTTTTATTGCCAAGTGTGCTTACAAGGAATTTGTTTTGGCTACAGAAGCTTCCAGTGTACATAAAGTGACAACACAAAATAAAGTTGAAAAAGACGACACACATTAAACAGAGATGCAGTCAGTCAAAAGCTCTGGATGATGAATTGTATGTACAGATTTGTTATAAATATACGTTATAAGGTGCTGTGTACAACTGCGTAGAGAAAGTATTGCACTGTAAATTGTTATAAGGTGCTGTGTACGAGTGCGTATAAGAAGGTATTGCACGTTTATTGCCCAGTAGGGGAATATTGAACTGTTCATGAGGTAGATGGCCTGAGGAAAAAAGTCTGGCTGTTTTTGTGCTTGGTGCAAGACTCTTTCAATAGAGTTTCAGCACTCGCCTGCTGCTACTGATGGCGGTAGTGTTCGTTTTACGCTTTCACAAGTAAACGAATGCTTAAGTCTGTTGAACTGATTGTATTTTATAATTACATTACAACATCGATGCTGTAAAAGGAACCTTATGAAATTGAAAATAGTCACAAACCTTTCACTGGAAGTTTATCGTTGGCTGAAAAGCACTTTCTGTACATCTAACCCATTGCAAGTCCAAATAGAGATAGAGGTATTGATCAACAATGATGCCCCATCTCCCCCCCCCCCCAAAAAACCCCAAAATGGGACACCAACCGTCACAGTTGATGCCCGTGGCATCCAGAGAGAAGCCCTTCTGACACTCGCAGTTGAAGCTGCCGGGACTGTTGAGGCACGAGGCACGGGACCCGCATATGTTGGGCTGATTGCTGCATTCGTTGTTGTCTACCAGATGAAGCATAGAGGCAATTTTAGCTCCAAATGACCTGCTCAATTATTTAGACTGGAGGGGCTAGGCGTGCTAGCGGGGCGCTTTGAGTTCATATCACTCACCTATGCAGGCCGTCTGGTGCTGTGTAAAGCCTGAGGGGCATTTACAGGTGAAGCCGCCGATCGTGTTGACACACAGGAACTGACAGTTGTGCTGCTTGGTTGAGCACTCGTCCAAATCTGGGACGAAAAAAAAAAAAAGTCACATTTAATATTAGAAATGCAAGATTTTGGGGTTCAATATGGACACTTTTCACAAGACGGAGATGACGTGTTTTGACTGTCACCAGCTTCTTAACTCCTTTAGTTTAAAACGTTTCAATATTTTTATGTACAGTCAATTATTAGCCCTACTGTCATCTTTTTTTTTTTTTATCTTTCAAATATTCCCCAAATGATGTTTAGCCATTTTTCACAGTATTTCCTGTAATATATTTTCTTCTTATTTGTTTTATTTCGGCTAGAGTAAAATCAGTTTTTTTGTGAACTAACCTTTGCAGGTCTTCCCGTCCGGCTGCAGGATATATCCTCTGGGACAGGAGCACAGGTAGCTGCCTTCGGTGTTCTTGCACAGGAAGTTACACGGTTTGGGCGACTGAGAGCATTCGTCCATATCTAATGGGAAAGCATTTGAGGTATATTGTAATATAAGGTATTATAACATTAGGTAATAATGCATCAAAATAACAGGCTTTTGGTGAGTAATGGTGATTGGTGAGTAATGGAATACATGTAACTGTAAATAGTTACAATTACGTCAGAAAATGGAGTAATCAGATTACAGTTACATTTTGAAAGAAGCGGGAATACTATCAGGATTACAACCATAAATTTTAAAACTAAATGAAGTATATTGGGTTGTATTGAAGGACTTGTATTGTACGTACCAACGCAGGAGGTCCCGGTGAAGTCATTGGTGTAGCCCACATTGCAGTGGCAGCGGAAAGAGCCCACGCTGTTGATGCACTGGCCGTTCTTACACAGGTTGGGCATCACCTCACACTCGTTGATATCTGCACAACACAAGCAATATGATATGGTAAAAAGACAAATATATGCATTATTCTACTAAAATAATAGAATTTTAATAAACTTCTAAAGGTGTTCTCATTACACTTTTATATCAAAACTATAATTATTATAATAACATAAAAAACTTGATTTTATTTATATATATATATATATATATATGTATATGTATGTATATGTATGTATATGTTATTATTTTTTTGTTTCATATACATTACAGGTGAAACAGCCATGCACATTCACTATCTTATCTATAATCTATCTATAATATTTAATATATCTACAATACACTATCACTGTCAGTCTATAACTTTTGTATAATTTTATACAAATTATTTATTAATATGAAACAAACAAAAAACATTGTAAGCATTCATGTGTGCGTGTGTATATTGTAAATATTTTTAAAAGGTAAATTTAAAAAAGCATTGATATAAACATTTATTATTATTATTATTATTATTATTATTATTATGAACAAATATTTCTAAATGCATACAAAAAGGCCATTTGTTTATGTAATATGTTTAAATGCGTTTTAAATGTTCATTGAGATGCACATCATTGCATTGGTCTAAAACAAGTTACGTCTCCACAGATTCCTATAAGACTGATCAGATGTTTTCAGATTCTGCACTGCTCTATAATTTTGTGCTCCATATTGTGTGCGTGTTTGTGAATGAGTGAATGGTTGTCTGACCTCTGCCATCAGTGGTGTATCCGGGGCCGAGCGGACACATTTTCTTGTACTGGACGGTTCCAGGCAGAGGACAGAGCTCACAGAGTGAGCCCCAGCCGCGGCCTCCGTTACAGCAGCACTCAGACTTGGTGACGGTGTTTCTGTTGGTGGACGACTGCTGGCACATCGTCTGCAGGACCTCCGTGAAGCAGAAGCCCTTACGGTTATCTGGCAATCACAAACAAAAACAGCAGATTTAGCAGTGACGCACAAGTCTTGTTTTTTTTTTTTTTTTTTTTAATGGCCAATTCTGATTGGTGTTGTTTCGAGGATACAAATTGGCGAATACCAATTTAAGATTCTTTTTTTCTAATAAAAAAAAGCATGTATCATTTTAAAATAGTATTTGACTTTAGCTTTGTGAAATTCTGCTACTTTGAAACATCTGTAAAAACAAAAACAGTATACAGACTGAATGAAAATGCTCATTCACTTTCATCCAGTAGGTGGCGTTTATAGAACAGCACTTGAATGCTTGATTCTGATTGGCTGATGAGCATTCTAAGGCATGCCATTATTATTCATTCATTCATTCATTTTCATTTCGGCTTAGTCCCTTTATTAATCTGGGGTCGCCACAGTGGAATGAACCGCCAACTTATCCAGCATATGTTTTACGCAGCGGATGCCCTTCCAGCTGCAACCCATCTCTGGGAAACATCCATACACACCCATTCACACTCATACACTACGGACAATTAAGCTTACCCAATTCACCTATACCGCATGTCTTTGGACTTGTGGGGGAAACCGGAGCACCCGGAGGAAATCCACGCCAACACGGGGAGAACATGCAAACTCCACACAGTAACGCCAACTGACCCAGCCGAGGCTCGAACCAGCGACCTTCTTGCTGTGAGGTGAACGTGCTATCCACTACGCCACCGTGAGGCCCTTGCCATTATTATATATCAGATAAACGCACAACTAAAGTAGTTCCGGCAAGTTTTGAGCACATTACAGCTCCATATCACTACGCTGAGTGATTTCAGTTACTTTACACTCAAAAATCACATCAAAACACAATGGAAGGATTTGGATGAGATGTGTGAGAAACTAGTGCTACACACAGGAGCAGTTTGAGGACAAAAACCTGACAGATGTCTCAAATACAACATCTGAACAGTGACTTTAGCTGTGGGAACTAGAGTATTAGTGGAATGATGCACTTCCAGCTGTTGAATTATCAGAAAATAATGCACATCTGAGCCATCCAGTAATTTAGCAGCCTGCATTCAACTATTCCTTACATAATTACACTAGTGCGAATATAACCAGCTTTTAATGGTAAAAATGTATTAATTGTATATTTTTTTATAATCACACTTGATAAAAACAGTGCAGAAACGCTTTGATTGACATTCTCCCGTAGTACGTGTCATCAGAGGGGGAAAGCCCCGCCCACTAGTGACCATCTCCCCCTCATTAGCATAGGAGGTTAGTCTTTACTTTTGAATCTGCCACTATGCTGACACAGACATTTGTAGCTCCGCCCTCTTCTGAAAAGAGCACAATCTCATTTGAATTTAAAGCGACAGTCACCAAAACGCCACAATTAGGATCAAAGCTTAAAAGGGGAAGTTTCAGAGAGTTATAAAACATTATCTGTGTGGTATTTTGAGCTGAAACTTCACACACACACTCTAATAGGCACATGAGAGACTTTTTTTGACATCTTGTTATAGCTACTCTTTAAAACCCCCCATAATTAGAGGATGAAAATGTGAACTCGTTCTGTTTTCTGCAGATACATTGGAACAATTGATGTCTTACTCATTCCTTACATTTGATACTGTAACCTTCCGACTAATGTGCATCAATAAAACTAGTTGAACTAGAAACCCCCCCAAAAATGGATTCTGATTTCTGCTCCGTCAATAATAGTGTGTCTATTTTTGATTTCAGGTTTAGACTCATGTCCTCAACTGTGAGCCGTAATGTCAGCTTGCTCTTACCGATGCACTCGGTGCCTGTTGCGCTGGCCTCGAAGCCCTCGTTGCACTCGCAGCGGTAACTGCCCACCGTATTCACACAGCGGCCGTTCTTGCAGATTCCTGGTTTACTGCGGCACTCGTTCAGGTCTGACAACAATAACACACACACAAACAGGTCAACCACAGAGCTGAGGCATACTTATGCTAATCGACCACTAGCAACATGCTATAGAGATAAACATTACAAAATTACTCTGCAGCTTTTAATAAAATAAAGAGCCCAATGCAAACAAATATAAATGCTTTCAGTAGAAATGTTCATTTTTTTCTAAATTAATACTATAGACAAGTGACTGAATTACTTTAATAGTGCATTATTATTATTATTATTATTATTATTATTATTATTATTATTATTATTATTATTAATATAGAAAATTACGTCACACTTTACAATAAGGTTTCAATAGATATTGTTAGTTAATGATTTGTTTACTAACGCAAACTAAGAGTAAACAATACTTGTACAGCATTTATTAATAAATCATAGTTCAACATTTATTAATGCTTTATTAAAATCCAAAGTGGTGCTTGTTAACATTAGTTAATGCACCGTGAGTTAACAAGAACTACCAATAAACAACTAACATTAACAAAGATGAATAAACACAGTAGTCGTTCACAGTTTGTTCATGTTAGTAAATACATGATGGAACCTTATTGTGAAGTATTTCCAAACAGTTACAGATTTTAATTCCATGTTGAGCAAATATTGAACATTATTTTTAGTTAGCTAGCTTTATATGAAGATGGGGTCTAAAATTATGGCTTGAGGTGTGAACCTACACTGGGCTCACGGTTCGGTTACGATTATCATGCCATCGATGATACCAGCAGGCTTTACCATGGCAGTCTGATGTATGGGAGTCTTCTTCATGCGTCATAGATGCAAATGGAATTTAAAAAAACCTTTGCGCGATGTGATAATACCTCAAAGTTTTACCCTGTAGCAGTCACAAGACTGCAAGCTCAGGTTTAAGGCGGCACTCATGTCTCATCACAAAGGGGCAAACAAAACTGACATTTAGCCTACAATCCTTGCACAACCTACAGTTTTATCTGTTATCTCTCTCTTTTGGTAGTACTCAATTAAAACGTGACATTTTGGAAACCAGATCTAAATTTAGCGGGAACGGTCGGGTCGGGTAGAAAATTATTCTAAGCGGGCAGCGGGTGAACAAAGGCTGAATATACGGCGGGAACAGTCCAGTACAGACCTCTATTCTAAGGTGTTTGGTTATTTTCATATAAATGCATGGCTGAAGTAGTTCCGCCAGGTTTTGTGCTCATTACAGCTCCATATCATTACGCTGAATGATTTTAGTTATTTTACATCATATTATTTTACACTCAAAAATCGCATCAAAACACAACAGAAGGCTTTGGATGAGATGTGTGAAACTAGTTCGGTTCAATTTGATATCTCGGTGCATCACGGTGCACTGACGATGCTTTCCATATACAATTTAATATTTTCTTCACAGCACAAGAATTCTTGTGTTAAAATATATAAATATAATTATATATTATTTGTAATACAATTTTGTCCTTTAAAACAGTCAGTATATGAACTGTACCTTTAAAAACTCAAGTACATGCACAGAACAACATGAGCATTTATAGCAAATAAACGAATTTAGATATCCCGCTCACTTTCTGAGCGTTGTCAAGCGAGTTCTTACACCCCTATGATTGGTCACGCGCTCAACAGAAAGGGCTGCGATTGGCTCTGTCGCTGTTCACCGATAATAAACACTGATAAACTGCAGGGGTGATCACAGCTGATCCATGATAGACGCGGAGAAGAAAACGCGCTCGTGTCTGGATCTAAAAGTATCGCTGTAACAGCTGAGAGGAGAGGAAATGTTACCTCACGTCTGCAGGTCAAAGGTCCACAGTGAGAGAGAGAGACAGAATGACAGAAATTGAGTTTACTTTCATTTTCTCAATCGCAGTGAAATAGGGGCTTCTGCTGTAACTTCAGTGTCAGTAAAAGACTGTCCAGCAAACACACGCAGTGAATTGTGCAGAATTTCTGCGTTTAATTACGCGCTCTCGCCTCCCTCGCCACAGTAAGCTACAGCGACATATCGCATATGAGATAAATGATGTCAGTTATGCAATAACCGGTTATAATCTATTGCTGAACCGATACCGAATTGTCCGCGTCTGCATTACGGTGCGCCGAAAAAAACATTAAGTTTGACACCCCTAATTATGACTATTATTGCTACATAAACACATTTTCTTATTATTTTGTATGTTTTTAGATGCGTTTAGTGTGTAAATATAAAATATGGTTTGAAAAGTTATTCCAATAATACTCCAATAATAAAAACAGTGTATTTTTACAGTTTCTAAAGAAAGTGTTTAGTGTTTTCTTCAAAAAAAAAGTAATAATATAACAAAAATGAGTTAATGAGCTTTTTTTTTTTTTAACACATTGCTAAATCCTTGCTGGGTTTTGGGTTTTTTGAGGGACCGCATGCAATCTTTGTACTCAAGTTACTCTAATATTCATTTTTATTTATTTTTTTAATATGCACCAGTTGGAAAACATAACTCCAGTTTCTTTAAATCAGGGCTGCCCAAACGTTTTCGTATTAAGGGCCAAAAACCAAATATCATTGAGAGCCGTGGGCCGAAGGTTAAAGTTGCCATTGATCATTTCCTAATTTATTTTATATAATAAATCGATAAACATTAAATCATATTGACTAATGCAGTATAAACTTTAATTATAACTTATTACAATAAAAAAACATAAACAATTTATAACACAGTGGAGTTCAACGCTGAATACACTAGTCAAGCAGAATCTGCCTTTGCCTTCATTTGCTCACTGATGTCTCTGCATTGTCCTCTGTCCGTCGGGTGACCGCTTGTGCAATTAAAAAATCTGATTTATTTACATTTAATTGAAACGTTTCATGTCACGTAGTTATTTTGTAGCTTAACAATAAACAAACAAACAAAAAAAGGTTACGTTAAATTAGAAATTACAGTCTCTAAACCATCCTCATAATTCTGCCTCTTTTCTGGATGGTGGGCCAAATCAAAGGTTACCATGGGCCAAGTTTGGTGCCTTGTTTGGTCATCTCTGCTTTACATAATTTTCTGTTGACATCACAGAGGACTTGTTCTATCTTTAGAGCTTTCCTTTAGTCGTGTTAGACACTTTCACACCTCACACACACACACACACACACGCTGGTTTCTCACCCATGCATCCCTCTCCATCAGGGCGTCGTGTCATGCCGGGTGGACAGATGCACATGAAGGTGCCAATCTGGTTTTTGCAGACCATACCTCTGGACGCGCAGTCATCCAGACCTTCAGCGCACTCGTCCTGGTCTGAAAACACAGACTGAGCGTTTATTTAAAGCCAAACATGCCCTGGATTTTTATTTTCTTATGAATAATGCGAAAATTTACATCACAGTACAGTATAAAGAAGAAAATGTAAATGATGACATATTCTTTATTTTTTGGGGGTGGTTTGTTCTCACCTCTGCACATGCGGTTGTCGTCCCGCAGCACGTATCCCGTCGGACACATGCACTCGTATGAGCCGAAGGTGTTGACGCAGCGGAAAGCGCAGAGAAGAGGATTCACCGCACATTCGTTGATGTCTGCACACAAAATACAGCAGATTGTAACAAAAAAAAGTAACAAATTATGGTTATATCGTAAAATATTTTATATTGTGACACATTTAACACATTTTTCAGTCTACTCAGGATTTTACAGGGACATTTTTAATATTTGTGGCCTAAAATGACTAATTTTTGTGACTCCTTTTGTCAAAATGTATGGCATTATTTGCTTCAATTCTTGTTTTGCTGTGAAAATACACAAACTTGTAAAACAATTTTGATTCCAAAAGACTCTTTGGATTTTTTTAGTACGTTTTATTGTAAGAATATTTGGATTTTTATTCATTCATTAATTTTCTTTCGGCGTAGTCCCTTATTTATCAGGGGTCACCACAGCGGAATAAACGGTCATCTATTTCGGCATATGTTTTAAGCAGCGAATGCCCTTCCAGCCGCAACCCAGTACTGGGAAATTTGGAGTTTCATATCTGTAAAAATGTTGATTTCTCATATCTTGAACATACCTTCACAGGTCATCATGGGTCCGGGTTCAAATCCCTCCTGACAGGAGCACTCGAAACCTCCAGGAACGTTTGAGCATGTGCCGTTTCCGCAAGGGTTTCCAATGGAGCATTCGTCAGTGTCTAAGACGAGAAAAAAAATCAACCATTGGATCAGGAGCTGTGATTACAGGTGCAGTAACTCATCTTTTGGCTGATACTTTGATATAAAAGCAAAACTATTATGGGGGACGAACATTTTTTTGTAATAACCAATGGTATTCGAACTTAAAACCTTCCACTGTATTTGAGAAAAGATAAACTATTATGCTGGAAATGTATTCCTAGGTTTTTAGGACACATTTCTATTCAAAGCAACATTACTATTAGTAATGATCCTAAAGGGATGTGAACCTACAACCTTCCATGTTCACTGAGGAAAGTATTGCACTGGCAACTTATGTGCTTAGGACATACTTCAAACCATAACAGCATATTTACTGGGACATCATTACCATAACTAAAGGGATTTGATCTTACAACCTTCAACTTTAGGAGGTTTTGGGTTATGGAGGGAAATGGGATTTAAACCTACAACCTTTCACTTTCAATTAAGAGAGCGAAAACACTTGATGCTAGAAAACCTTTGCATATTTTGGGAGGTGTAGTTTTATTGTGAACTCACCCACGCAGTTGACGCCTGTGTAGTCGAGGTTGTATCCGAACGGACACTCACAGCGGAACGAACCGTCAGTGTTAATGCACAGACCATTCCCGCAGATTCCTGGGTTTTCTACACACTCGTTCATGTCTGTGGACACAAGAGATGACATGAACACTGGGGTTTCTGGGAAGGACAAGTGCTTTAGTTTTGGGCAAATATGGCTGGTTTTCTCACCCTCACGTCCTTCGGGTTTCGGGACGGCCTCGTGACCGTAGGGACACAATGTGTGAAACGCAGCTGCCATACAGAGCGAATGGGACAAAAACATGGGAAATATTCAGACATGTTCAAATTTGATTGTTTATTTAATTGTGTCCTTTAAAAAAAATATCTAATTTATTAATAATTATGAATGATTCTTTATTGTGACTGACCTTCGGTATCTCGTGGGCAGAGTTCGCAGGGGTCGCCCCATCCCTCGCCTGGCAGCAGACTGCAGCAGCACTTGGCTTTAGTTGTGTTGCGTGGTTTGGGCACTGAACATTTACCCGCTTCAAAGCGTGTGAAACAGAAGCTCTCACGTGTGTCTGAGGACACAGAAACACATTCATGCTTTCATTCAAAGCAACATTTTACAAGGACAGTCTTTAAGGATTTAAACTTGCAACCTTCCACTTTAATTGAAATGCATTTCTATTAAAAGCGCTTGTATTACAAGGATTATCCAAAACCAAAGGGATTTGAACCTACAATCTTTCACTTTCATTGTAGAAAGAGAAATAACTACACTGAAAAAGTTTGAAGTGCTTAGAACAGACATTAAATCAGTGGTAATTCATTAATTCAGCATTAATAATAACCGTAATTCAAAATATTATTATAGGGCCAGTCATAAAGGGATGTGAACCTACAACATTCCACTTGTAGAGAGAAAAAATACTTACTAGCAATGTGTTTCATGCTTTGGACACACTTTATTAAAAATGGCATTATTATTATTAGTGCCAGTAAAAAAAACAAACTCAACCCTGTTGTAGTAACAAAAGGGATATAAACCTAAAACCCTCCAATTTTTTTTGTTAAACTGATCTTTTAGAGCGGCAGTCTTAAGCAATTTGAACTTACACCCTTTCACTTAGCATAATTTTTTTTTATCAAAAACGCCATTATTACAGAGAGGGACATTTATTTAGGGATTTGAACCTACAACCTTTTTTATTGGGACATATTCATATTAAAAGCAACACTAGTAAAAATAGAGACATTTTTAAGGGATTTGAACCTACAACTTTCCACTTAGGATATATATATATATATATATATTATTTTTATTCATTTGTTTATCAAAAGCGCCATTATTAAGGGATTTGAACCTACAACCTTCTACTTTTCGAGAAAGATAATACTAAAATGTGATGCATGCTTTGGACAGTTTTATTCAAAGTGCTATTATTACAACTCTTCTGTTGAACTAACCAAAGGGATTTGAACCTATAACCTTTTTTTATCAGGACATATTCATATTAAAAGCAGCACTATTAAAAAGAGGGACATTATTAAGGGATTTGAACCTACAACTAAGAATAATGGAAATTCTGGAAATGTGCTGCTTGCTTTAGACATTCATTTATTTAAAGCAGCGCTATTACAAGGACAAATTTATTTTAGTACCCTAGGGGGGTTTGACCCCACAACCTTCCACTTTCGTTGTAAAAAGAGAGTAAATACTTGCTGGAAACTATCTTTAATATAACTCTTTAAAGAGTGTGTCTTACCAAAACAGCGTCGGCCATTGTCTGATAGGACGAATCCGGGCTGACAGATGCACTGGAAGCTTCCCGGTGTGTTTTTGCACGTGCCGAACTGACAGATATTTGGCTCCACGTTGCATTCATTGATATCTGTGGAGGAAAAAAGAGATACAAATCTGGCATAGGGGGCAAACGTATGACCCATTAGGTTTGGCGACAGATGGGACGGTCAGTGCGGGCCACACTCGTGTAGCTATGGGTAAATAAGGAGCGATTCCTGCTGCGCTCTGAGTTTATAATGGACTGCGCTCTGTTTCTTACCGACACACTTGTCGTTCTGCACTTCGTATCCGGGCGGACAGATGCAGCGAAATGAGCCGTCCAGATTCTGACAGGTTCCCGGCTGACAGGCGCCCGGCAGCGTCACACACTCATTGATATCTGACAGGAAGGCACAAACACACACACACACATTCATGCCATGTACAGTTGAAGTCAGAATTATGCTTTTTTTAATTTAAATATTTTATATATGTATGGCGCAGTGGGTAGCACAATCGGCTCACAGCAAGAAGGTTGCTGGTTCGAGCCCCGAATGGGTCAGTTGGCAATTTTGTGTGGAGTTTGCATGTTCTCACTGTGTATGCGTGGGTTTCCTCTGGGTGCGCCGGTTTCCCCCACAGTCCAAACACATGCGGTATAGATGAATAGGGTAAGCTAAATTATCCGTAGTGTATGAGTGTGAATGGAAGTGTATGGATGTTTCCCAGTGATGGGTTGCAGCTGGAAGGGCATTTGCTGCGTAAAACATATGCTGGATAAGTTGGCGGTTCATTCCACTGTGGCAACCCCAGATTAATAAAGGGACTAAGCCGAAAAGAAAATGAATGAATGAATTAATAGTTACTAAAAAATGTACATTGATATTTTATTTAATCATGTACAGTAGGTACAGCTAATAAAATGTTTTTTTTATTATATAAATATTTTATGGAATATATTTACAATATATTATATAAAACCTAACATTATATATGTATTAATAGTTTAAAGATCTTATTAATAGTTAGTATAGAAATCAGCAACATTATGTAAAGCATTATTTAAAATAGATTAAATAGAAATATAAGTGTAAGTGTTTATTTTGCCAGCAGAAAGCAAACATTGAGGTGGTTTTCCTGCAGGCAGTTTCTGGATGTTCAGGTGTTTAATTAACTGGATGAATTGGAGGGGCTTGTTGATCAATGAAAGCTTTTACAGCGGTGTGTTTGAGGACTGTAAAGCGTGCAGCCTGTAAATGGGAGTGTATCGATGTTTATTAACAATGGCTGAGTCTCACCGACGCAGTTTTTGCCGTCCGGCGTCAGGTTATATCCGTCCAGACACAAACACTTGAAGGAGCCCATGCTGTTGATGCACTGGCCGTTCCTGCACACCTGACTAGCATGAACGCTGCACTCGTCAATATCTGCGGGAAACAGATACAGTAAAATCATACATGTAAACATTTCACAACTCCTCTGGTTTGAAGGTTAGATATTCAATTGTGACATTGAACTGATGTAAAATTTTTATGTTAGTTAATTGTTGACGTAAAATTGACGTTACATTTTGACGTTTAATGTTGATGTAAAATATTTGTACAGTTTTGACATTTAATTTTGACAAAATTTATGCAAAATTGATGTTACATTTTGAGAAATTTGGACAATATATTTTGAGGTTAAATGTCGATGTGTGATTTTATTTTAGTTGGTGTCAAAATTAAATCTCATTTTTACAACATTTAATATCAAAATATAATGTCAAAAATTTGTCAATGTTAAATGTTGATGTAATTTTGACGTCGAATTTACGTTACATCAAAGTATATCATCAAAATTGTGTCAATTTAACATCAAAATGTACTTGTGTAAATTTTACGTCAGTTTTACATCAAATTTTGATGGCAACATTTAACATCATAATATATCGTCAAAATTTAACATCGAAATGTAACGGCAATTTTTTCGTCAAAATTTTATATCAACTTTTAACATCAAAATATAACGTCAACATTTTATGTCATCAAAATGTTGTCAAAATGTAACATCAATTTTACGTCAACATTTAACATCAAAATATATTGTCAAAATGTAACGTCAAATTATGTCACAATTTTATGTCAACATTTAACATCAAGTTATATCGTCAATTGCATGTCAAAATTTCCATCAATTTAACATCCTAATTTAATATTAAACATTTAAAGCAGAGGTGTTGCAAAACTTTTTTTTGATGTAAAATTTTGATGTTAAATGTTGACGTAAAATTGCCGTTACATTTTGATGTTACATTTTGACGATATATTATGATGTTGCCATCAAAATTTGATGTAAAACTGACGTAAAATTTACACAAGTACATTTTGACGTTAAATTGACACGATTTTGATGATATATTTTGATGTTAAATGTTGATGTAAATGTTACAATTTATGTCACATTTTTGTTATGTTTTAATGTAAAATTTATAACGATATATTTTGATGTCAAATCTTGACGTAAAACTGATGTTACATTTTTAATCTTAAATTTTGATGTTAAATGTTGATGTAAAATTTGAACAGAAAATTTTGATGTAAAATTGCTGAAACTTGTTGATTAGAATCAAGCAATGACGACCCGTAATGTAAACTTCTCTGGTTATTTTGTAACTTTAACTGCTAAATATTAATAAAAAAACCCATCTAAAATAGCTGACAGTATTGGCAAATTTTCAAAAGGCTAAAACACAATAATAAATTGATGTTAGGTCAAACTACTGAAACAGCCTCCTATGATATACAGAATTATAATAAAAGGGAACATATGAAAAAGCAAAAAGTAGATAAATGATATATATAATAATAATGAATATAATAATAATAATAATAATAACAAATATTAGACATTTTATTAAATATTTTAAACTATGTAAATATAATTTGACAAAAAAACATATTTGTTATCTAGTATTACATGAAAGTTATATATATATATATGATACATGATTACTTTTTATTTTGTTTTACTTCAGCCTTATTTATTTATTTATATTTATTTATGAACTAATAAAACACCCTATTTAATCTAAATAAATAAAAAATCACTAATGGCAATGTATTATACAGAACATAGAATCTTAGTAGTCTACACTGTATAATAATATACACAGTGCTCAGCATATACGAGTACACCCCATTTTGAAAATGAATATTTTTCTCAATTTCTCAGTGCATATGGGTCATATATATTGGTGCATCTGAACAAAACAGATTTATTAAACAGATATATTTATTAAAATAATATTTTAGTCACAGAACATCATTAGAAATGGAAATATAATACATTTAAATTCATGCAAAATATTGCAAAACAATTACAAACTACAACATTTCAGCAAAATTGTCTATTTTTTTTTTATTTCTCTTGATTTTTGCTATTTTTGAATTTGTTATTTAATATTTTTCTCTAATATATAAATTAGAGCGACAAATTTTTGAACCATTAATGTAAGTTATTTTGTTAGATGAGCTCCAGATCTGGCTTCAGCACTGACTAAACTAATGTACATGCACAAATATAATATTGTAAAGCATCCGATAGAAAACATTAATTTACATGAGAGATTTGTGGGGGGTGCACTCATATATGCTGAGCGCTGTGTATATTTTATATTATTTCATATAAATAAATACTGACTTTACTAAATATACCCTAAATTTAACTAATATTTCTTATTTTGCTAAATATTTTCAATCACGTATTTACAGTGAGTATTTCTGGTTTAAAATCGGACGCAAAAAGTTTAAAGCGCATGTTAAATTTGTGAATTAAAAAAAATATATATTTGCGAAAACATTATAAATGTGACGCTAACAGACTTCCAGAACTTCACGCAATAATTATAACAGGCCTGAAAGCTCATAATCTTACCCATGCAGTCATTATTATGCGTGAGCTCGAACCCGGGGAAGCACAGACAGTTGTAGGAGCCCACTGTGTTTTTACACGTCCCGTTTCCACATGGTTGTCGGTCACACTCATCGATATCTGCCAGAAACATAGACATACAGAGAGTTACCACAGATCGCTTCACATACAGATAGCCACTAAACTTCAGTAGCGCTGGACACTCACCCATACACATGGTTTGGTCCGGCGTGGTCTTGAAGCCGTTGTGGCACAGACATCGGAAACTGCCCTGTGTGTCGATACATTCGCCGTGACTGCAGACGTTCGGGATCTCCTGACACTCGTTACGATCTGACAAGACATCAAACAGCAAATTATATGAGGTTTTCGAGAAATCAAGTGCGTTTGCTGACCACGGAGGGTTCGCAATAGGGCTGCACCATATTGGAAAAATCTGACATTGCAATATTTTGTTTTGCTGCGATTTAAATATTCACCAGATGATTTGAATAGCTTCATTTGAGAAGATTTCATTCATTTAGATCAACTGGGATGATTGAATTGTTTTCCTATGCAGCGCATGAACATAAAATATAATAAATAACAAGCATATATAAATACAGCAGAGCAAAAATAAAAGTGAAAGAAACAGGGCTTTATGGTTTATGGAGTCTAACAGTATTCATATACAGAAATTGAACAATGAAGTATAAAATAACATGGTCATCATTGTATAAATAATTTAAAAATAGTAGTATTAATACCTTTAACTTTAAGCGCTCTATTTTAATGATCTAGGCACATAGTCTAAAGCTCATGGCACAAACACATTAAGGATGTGTCCGAATCCACCTTTGCTATTTTAAGGATGGAAAATTTGCTCTGCACCCCGGCGCATGGTCTAACAGGGTTGTGCTTATTCTCTTAATGAGTTATGGGTGTGTTTTGAGCATAACGTGCATTAAACCAATCATCTTCCATTCCCTTTAAGAGTCAGTTGCATCACGCCATGGTGCATTTGCTATTTACATGGCGGACTTTTTGAGTGGAAAAACTGAACGCTTCACTAGAGAGAAAACAAATAAACAGAGCATCTGCAGCGTGAGGATAAAGAACGAGCCTCCTTCAGTTGGCCTCTTTACTTTCTCTTTACTTTACTTTGCTTCTTTACTTTCGTGGATAAGGAAACTGTGTTGTACTCACTCCACTGAAGACATCCATCAGCCTGCATGTTTAATTTCCTTTAAGATTTGTTTCAAAACTATTTCTAAATTCAGTTTTAATTTCCAGCAAACGAATAAATGAGCAATAATAATGAGGTGTGGTCAGAAAACTGAGTTATATCCAAACACACGTCCTGTTCTTATGCCCCATATGGGGATGCAGACGTCTCCAAAGCCCCACAGGTGGACAAATCTAAACTAGTTTTTAATTAAACAAATATAAATATGCATATAATAAATAATACTACTAATAATAATAGCATTATACAAAAGCAAGTTGTCATGAATAATCTGAAAAAAAGCCCCCCGAGGTGAAGAAGGCATGGAGGCAGCGGTTTTTATATTGATGTAGAAAATAATAATATTGTAACATTTTAATTAGTTTTTCATATGTAAAGATATTAGTGTATTGTTGTACATCCTGTGTGTATTAAGCAACGTGTGAGAGTTTGAACCCACATAGGCGCATAACTAACGCACTCTTCCCTGGACTTTAGAGCAGCTTTTAGTTGGTCAATGGCGCAGTCTGTTTCAGTTCCTCAAAATAGCACTGTGCCAACGATGCGCCTTAACACACCACCTCTTCAGACCAGCACAGCCATGAGTCCACAAAGTGGCGCAAATGGATTTGCTATTTAAACAACGTGGTGCAAAACGTGAAAATTAGGGTTGCACTGGTCTGAAAATAGCAAAAAATCACGCCAAACACGTCTTGCGCCTTATTGTGCTGGGTGTATGATACGGCCCTTAATCTTTAATAAACAATCTAATTTTGCGATGTGACTATTGCGGATGCACACATTGAGATATTGATGCTCAAGCGATATATTGTTCATAATGAAGCTGCAGAAACTGTCATAACAACACGCGTCTGAACCAAACCCCTCCCACAGAGAATTCTCAGTCCATATTGAACACTGATTGGCTCCTCTACTAGTAGGTTGGGCTTTGTTCGCCATATTGATCGTTACACTTGTCCCCATTCAAAACTATAGGAGTGACATGTCTTATGTATTCTATAGTCTATAATCGGACTCACCTATGCAGGCTCCGCTTGGCGATAGCTTGAACCCGGCCGAACACTCGCAGCGGTAGCTCCCGGGGATGTTGATGCATTTAGCGTTGCGCTGGCACAGGTTGTCTCCGCTGTTACACTCGTCGATATCTAAAGTGTAATGAAGGCATTAGTGAAGATCGAGATTGTTAGCTGTATGCTAATAGCGCATGTTAGCGTCATTACCTTCACAGATGAGCAAGATGTTGTTGTAGCTGAAGCCCATAGGACACTCGCAGCGGAAACTGCCGATCTGGTTGATGCAGACGCCGTTAGCGCAGATACCCGGGATCTCGCGACACTCGTCGATGTCTAAGGAGAGGCATAAATAAATGCTCTGTTCAACGGACAGTGTAGTTACAGTATTATAATGTGAAATACATTTAGTCATTTAGCAGACACTTATAGTTGAGGAGGCATTCAGCGATTCAACAAGAAGAGGCAATACACACAACAAGTGCTAATTATACAAAGGAACTGTTAGTGCTCAGAGAATTAAGTGCTAGGAGGGGGAGTGTTTTTATTTTATTTTTTGAGATAGAAGAGTGTTTCTACCGGTGGTTTGTCAGGCCCACTCACCTGTGTAAGGCACACTTCATAAATGCACAATGTTTTTTTTATATGGAGTGATTGTAAGAAAAGTGTCTGGTGCAAATGTCTAAAAACTGGTCAGTTAAAGTTTAAAAATAAAAATAAATATAATAAAAAGATGAAAAGAATTATCTTAAGATTAAAGATAGTGTTTATCTATCTTTGCGACCGGATGGTGCGATGGCAGCCACAGGACAACGGTGCCAGTGCACTCACCACACACCAGCTATTGGTGGAGTGGAGAGACCGTGATAAAGCCAATTGACTGGATGGGGATGATTGGGAGGCTATGAATGGGTAAGGGCTGATGGAGGGAATTTGACACCAGGGTTATACCCCTACTCTTACAAGAACTGCCATGGTATTTTTAATGACCACAGAGAGTCAGGACCTCAGTTTAAAGTCTCATCTGAAAGACAACGCTCACTGACATTATGGTCTCCCCTTCACACCATCTTTGGTGTCCCCTTCAAGATAAGATTAAAGATAAAAATAATGCTAATAATAATAATAATAATAAGTGGACTCACCGATGGGTTTTCCAGTGTGGATGTCAATGATGAAACCAGGAACCTGATTACCACACAATAGCTGGTATTCGGCTGTAAGAGACGGAAATAAACACACATTTACAAACTATTTATTTTATGAAATGCATAAGTAGAACACAGTGAAAATGTAGCTTGAATCTGAATCCACCACACTTTTAATGGAAAAAGAATAATTTAAAAAGAATAAAAAATAACTTGATTTTTAAACAAATCAGAAGTTAATTTAAGGTAATATTTTATCTAAATAAGGACCTAAATTGTTTACATTTATGCATTTGTTTTATCTCAAATTAAAATAATTAAACATTGATAG
>CAIGQW010053379.1:692756-706923 GCA_903798125.1 Danio choprae
TGTACATCTCGACATGCGAAAGTCTTCCTTCATATCATCAGCATTTGCAATGCAGTCAGCTGTTTTTAGCTTCGGTTAGCGCTTCTGCCTTCGGATGGTAGCCATTTTTTAATTTTTTCATTAATTAATTTTTTATATATAGTTATTTGGTCCGTCTCTGGGACAAATCAGCTACATGAATGCTAAAGTTGTAAACAAATTAATTAAGCCATTAATTAGCCGGAAAGAGAAGTTGTGACATTAGCGGTAATTTGCTGGAGTGCTGCTCTGTGTAAACGCAGAAGGAAAATTGCCGGGAGGAGCGCGTTCACGTTTAGAACGTGCTGACGTAAGCCATCTACTCCAGCCAATCAGACGAATTCACATCCGCGCTGTTTATGAAAATAATCGCCTCTGAAACCTTTTCCAGACACATTTAGCTGCTGCCTCCCACTGAACTTTGGACTTCTGACAGACGTCCAAAAGACATCTATTATACCAACGGATGCAATATAGACTTGATATGCACGTCTGTCAGAGGTCTAATGTTTGGTGGGTTGTTAGTCAGATATTGTTTCTATGTTCCTTCTTAGTGTCAACTGCGGACAAAATGATTGATAAAATGCTTATGATAAACTGCTTTTGCGCCATGCGCTTTAGACTTTGCGCCTAGATCATTAAAATAGAGCCCTTTATGTTTACAAACACAAGCTACAAGCGTTTAGAGATCATTTTTGGTTAATGATGTCAGAATTTACCGGTATTTTGGATTGGATGTGTGAACGGTCTTTTCCTGAAAGATTCCAGAACGTCCTTACCTGTGTGAACCGGTTTGAATTTACCGGTAAAGTCGTTCTGGTAATTTTCTGGATATTTACCAGTACCACTGTGTGAAAGGGGTTAATGACTTGCCTAATTTCCATAACTTGCCTAATTAACCTAGTTAAGCCTTTAAATGTCACTTTAAGCTGAATACTAGTATCCTGAAAAATATCTAGTCCGATATTATGTGCTGTCATCATGGCAAAGATAAAATAAATCAGTTATTAGAAATGAGTTATTAAAGCTATTATGTTTAGAAATGTGTTAAAAAAATCTCTCCGTTAAACAGAAATTTACAGTAACTTACTGGCAATTACTGGTGCCTAAAGCGAAACTAAAACTAACACAACCATTAATGAAATAAACTAAAACGAAACTAAAATGTAGCACACGTATTTACATTAGTTTTACTACTTTAAAAATGCTAAACTGTAATAAATTTGGTTCCAACCATACAAGATTGCAACGTTAAATGATGGATTTCGGGAAGCACAGAATTGCAGAAGTATGTTTGTAATGGCGAAACTTGCGCTCTTATTTGGCTAATGATGGATTTGGGAAACACACCCCTAGAAAAAAAGTCATCAGTTTGATTCAATGAATACTTCTGGCACCAACGTTTTTCAAAACTCCAGCAATGCCAAGACTCAACTTTATTTTTTTCCCCTCCGCCAATTACAAACGATGGACAGAAGTGATGTCATTCTCCAACATGTGTGTGTTTTGGGTTGTGTGCAGTGAATGACGTACCTTCACACTTCTGGTTGGTCTCACTCTGTCTGTGACCCGCGGGGCATTTGCACTCATAAGAGCCCACAGTGTTGATGCAGTTTCCTCCAGCACACAGTCCTGGGACGGCCTGGCATTCATCCACGTCTGAAAGAATGAAGAAAAGAGTGCACGTAAACCCGTTTGACCCACTTATGTCACATAAATGTATTGTTTAAAATAGGGCTGCATGATAAATTTCCTTCGGCTTAGTCCCTTATTCATCAGGGGACGCCACAGCAGAATGAACCGCCAACTATTCCAGCATATGTTTTACGCAGCAGATACCCTTCCAGCCGCAACCCAGTACTGGCAAACACCCATACACTCTCACAGTCACACACACACACACTCATACACTATGGGCAATTTAGTTCATCCAGTTTACCTATAGCACATGTGTTTGGACTGTGGGGGAAACCGGAGCACCCGGAGGAGTCTGGGCTTTTATCGCCTTCAGATTTCATAATAAAACTGCAGCTCTTCGCTATTATCTGGATTGAATGGCACTTGCCTATCTTGCCTCTTCATATTGATTTTGTGCACATCTGCTGCCAAACTGAAATTGGAACCTGAATCCAATAAGTGCCGAAAAATCGGTTCTGTCTACTAATATAGTCCTACCATAGCTTCTCCCGCTAAAAATGCCACTGAACGTGAAGAGACTCTGGAAATCTGCACAAATCCTCCTGCTTGAACGCGCACATGTGTGGGCTTTGTACTTCAGCCAGGCAGACTTTTGTGAAAAGCACTCCGACTTTAAGGCAAATCCAGGTCAGACTTGGAGCTGTCTCGTATGTTGCATACTGAGGGGAGGAAAGCAATATCTGAAGGAGACGTTTATAATCATTGCGAGAAGGCGTCTCTGAGATTATATATGAAGTTGGGGTGGCATTTGGTATTTTGGCTCGCAAAATATTCTTTGACGGTAAAGCAACTGGACTTTAAGAGTTGACCTTTGCTTGCCCCCATTGTTAAAGGAACACTCCACTTTATTGAAATATGGGAGTTATAAAATGAGCTTAGAGTTAAACAATTCAGTTTTACCAGTTTTGCATCAATTAAGCCGATTTCCAGGTCTGGCAGAGCACTTTTAGCTTAGCTTAGCATAGATCATTGAATCCGATTAGACCATTAGCATCTCTCAAAAACGACCAAAAGATTGATCTTCGGGTCTGGTGTAGCACTTTTAGCTTAGCTTAGCTTAGCATAAATCATTGAATCGGATTAAACCATTAGCATCTCACTCAAACATGACCAAAGAGTGGATCTTCGGGTCTGGCGTAGCACTTTTAGCTTGGCTTAGCATAACTCATTGAATAAGATTAGACCATTAGCATCTCAATCAAAAAATGACCAAACAGTTTTAGATCATTTTCCCATCTAAAGCTTGACTCTTCTGTAGTTACATTGTATAGTTCACTAAAAATGAAAATTCTGTCGTAACTACTCACCCTCATGTTGTCCCAAACCCATAAGACCTTTGGTCATCTTTGAAACAGAAATTAAGGATTTTAGATGAAATCTGAGAGATCTCTGAACGTACTGCAAGGGTCACGAGACATTAAAAGTCCAGAAAGGTAGCAAAACGATCCCCAAAACAATCAATGTGTCATCAGAGGTTTCACCCATAATTTTTTGAAGCTACAAGAATAGTTTTTGTCAAGATCCCCCAAAATAATGACTTTGTTCAACAATCTCTTTGCGATATACATCAGCAGCTTAGCGCTCTTGTAAAATGCACACCCTGAACTGACGCTAATAAAGTCCTTATTTAGTTTTTTTTCCACTTAAAAGTATTTTCATAGCTTTATAAAATGACGATGAGCCATCAATGCCACATAGACTTTATTTGACTATGTTCTTGATTCCTTTTTGGACTTTGAATGATTCAGATAGATAATATGTATCATTTTGGGGTGAATCTCATTAGTAAGCTAAGCAAATACGTTTTACCATGTGCAACAAGCCTTGAGAGCAGTATTAAATAATGTCCAAATACGTCCAAGAAAATCAAACAACAAGTCCAAACAATACGCCCATAATTGTAAATAATTGTGACAAGCCATTATGCAATCCCATTAAAAGCACTCCTAATGGAAGTCGTCTAAATATTTGACGCTGTTAAGAAACATTAGGGCTATGGTTTACCCTAGACCGCTCTTAGTGTCACCTGTCCCGTCAGACCATAAATTAAGGCTGGAATTTGACAATCATGTGAGCCAGACACTGAGTTATTTGTTCATAAGCCGGCAGGAATGCTTACCTTGGCATGCACCGGTGCGGATGTTGGGAATGAATCCTCTCCGGCAGGGGTGTGGTTGGGCAGGGCACATCTCACACGGGTGACCCCATGCTCGGCCAATGGTGGCGCAGCACAGCGTTTTGGTGCACACAATGCCACTCAGCTGACCCTGGCACATCTGGTTGTTGACCTGAGTGAAGCACGGTCCAGTCCGGTAGTCTGATTGAGGGGGAAATAAAACGACACTTTATTTGAAGGTACAATGCAGCTAGTACATTAGCTAAACTATAACAAAGGCTGAATATCCCATTTATGGAGCAAAAAAATGACGCTAGCAGATTATTCATCTCCATCACACAGTGATTGTCAGTGATTCCCATGCTGGATATTGGTCTGGGAATGCAGTGACAGTGATTCTCTTTCACAGTCTTATAATAGGATAACTAGATAATGGCTAAGAAATTGCCGGGTTGCATCAGTCATGATCATTTTCTTGACAAACCATCTTGTTGTTGGTTGCGGTGGAATTGTGGGATAGTGGTGCAAACGCTGTTTGGACATTAGGAGTTTTGGCTTGGCTTTCTTTGTGCTTAGGCAGGGGCGTCGTTGGGTGGGGGGGTAGTTAGGACGATTCTAAGGGTCCACGCACTTTTGGTGGCCCCAGAGTTACTATTAGGTAACCCAATCCAACTACCATTTACTCCCTACCCTACCACCCCCGCTGTTCGATTTTGGCCTCTAACTAACCCCCCCCCACCCGCCTTCAATCAAGTTTGTGAAACCCCACAACCCATTCCTTAATTTCGCTTGCGACAACTCTTCACTTTTCAATTTCATCCACTACACATGTCATAAGGGCCAGTACCAGCCAGGGGCGCCCCTGTGCTTAGGTATGCACCAATATGAAATTTTTGACCAATACAGATAACCGATAACTGTCTAAAAATGGAGGCTAATAGCCAATATATTATCTGATAAGGTTCACATTTTTTTTTCTACATGATTACAAAAACACATACAGCAAACAACTGATTTCATTTTCAAACCTTAACCTCAGAAGAGTTTAATCACTGACCTTATCAACTTTTCTTTTCTATGGCCAACTTTCTTTTATATAAAGAAAATCTACTGTCTGACCAAAAAAGAGAACAGTAAAATAATAAAATAGTGGCAGGCAGCAAGCATGTGAAGAGGTTCAACCAGTGGAAAAATAATTTTGTTATCGGACGAATAAAAATAACATTAAAAACAGCATTTATCGGCCGATATTTATATGAGTGATGGTATTTATATGGGGAAAGCCTTATGGGCCCTGTCTATAAAAGTCCAAATGATCTTGATTTATGGATTTGGTCCCAAGTTGGCAGCAAAAATTACAGTGCAGTAGAGACTTAACCTGAAAACAACCTTTGGTGTTACTATAAGGTAGCTTGTCCAATAGACACACAGAAATGTCATAAAAATCACCCCTCTATTTAAGGGAGCAATCATTTGTAGTGGTGTCCAAAACCATAGTGGACATTATGAAGTGCACTCAATCAATCCCACAAAGCGCCTCAATAACGAGTTTACAACCCATGTACACTCAACAGCTAGAAAACAGCCGTGTCCATAAAAGACAAAATGATCTTGATTCATGGATTTGGTGAATCAAAAATGACAGTGCAGCAGACTTAGAGTAGTAATACCAAGGTTGTTTTCACTTTAAGGTAACTTGCACAATTGACACACAGACAGTTTCCAAAATCATCCCCTATACCCTTAAATAGTGCACTAACTGAAGGAGCAGCCATTTGTAGTGGTGTTCGAAACCATTGTAGTACACTCAATCAATTCCAGTCAATGAGTGTACAACTCATGTATATTTATATGGCTGCCGGTATATCATGCAACCTTATTGATGCTGTTTGCCAATCAAGACTAATCTCATTAATGATATTTCGAGCATCAATCAAACCAACTGATCAGTTAAATAAGCTAGAATTTTGTAATTTTTGTCAATAAAAACTCAAACAAATGCCCTATTGTCGGATCTTCAGAGTCTTTGCTAGTCATGTTTTTAAAATATAATTGAATGAGATGCTACATTTGTTTGGGGTATGCGGTGCGATTTACTTTGGTGGGATATGAATGAGCTCCCGACCCATCATTTCCACAGTCATTCCTCAAAGAAGTCTTTCCATATCCTTCATTGTTTTGCATCCATAAGAAAAGCTAAACCATACCGTATATATTCATACCCAAGAGGGATAAGAAAGTAGGTCAAAAGAAGAAAACAAACCCCCCCTTAAAAAAAAGACTATGAAGATTTCCTCCTCGCGAGTCTCCAAATCCCTTTACTGTCCCTTCTCCTCGTCCCTTCAGCGCTCCCCTGACCCGACCGTTCTTCCTGGACGATTTGACTACAGGAATGCAGGTCCTCTCCAAGTCGAGGCGACCCACTGCGAGCATCCTATGCACATCTGGGACTGATTAATAGCGCCTAGATGGGACTACGGTGGGACAAGCTAACGCCCAGATGTGTCCGCGCATATCCAATACTGCAATTCATCAGCATCTCTATATTGCTGCTTGACTCATAATGTGAGTGATGGTATTTATATGGGGAAAGCCTAATGGGTGGTGTCTATAAAAGTCAAAATTAGCTTGATTTATGGATTTGGTGCCTAGTTGCCAGCCAGAATTACAGAGACTTAACGTGAAAACAATCTTGGTATTACTATTCTGAGGTAGCCTGCGCAATTGACACACAGACTGTATCCAAAATCACCGCCTATACCCTAAAATAGTGCACTATTTGAGGGAGCAGCCATTTTTAGTGGTGTCCGAAATCATTGTAGTGCACTTAATCAATCCCTCAAAGTACCACAATAATGAGTGTACAACACATGTACACTCAACAGCTAGAAAATAACCATGTCTATAAAAAAAGTCAAAATGATCTTGATTTATGGATTTGGTGCCAAGTTGGCAGCAAAAATTACATAGACCTAAACCATTTGTAGTGGTGTCCAAAACCATAGTGGGCATTCTAAAGTGCACTCAATCAATCCCACAATAGTAGGAACATAGTAGGCAAGAAAAAATACAGAAAATATTCATTTTAGAGTGAACTCTCCCTTTAAGGCTGGACTCATTTGAGCACTTTAATGGCAACAGATCCGCAGGGCAAAAAGGGAAACCACCTCAAAGTCACATTGGCAAGCTTGGCAGCAATGCACAGACCTTGGTTCCCAGAAACAAGAATACTCATATTCCAGAGAAAAGGGGGGATGTGTTGGTGATGCAGACGACATTCGGAAGTAATTATGCCTTGATTGCAGTTTGAGTGGCTTGTCAGATCAAAACCATTCACCTACAAGCTCCTTATCCGCCAAACACTCGCTCACCTCTACTTTCCGTTTAGTCACCACTGTGTTTCTGTGCCAGCAACTACTCAGCGGTATAGATTATCATGAGGCAAGTTGGGGAAAATAGTACCTCCATGAGCAGTGGTGTAAAGTAATGAATTACAAATACTCAGATTATTCATTCATTCATTCATTTTCTTTTCGGCTTAGTCCCTTTATTAATCTGGGGTCGCCACAGCGGAATGAACCGCCAACTTATCCAGCATATGTTTTACGCAGCGGATGCGCTTCCAGCTGCAACCCATCACTGGGAAACATCCATACACACTCATTCACACTCATACACTATGGACAATTTAGCTTACCCAATTCACCTATACCGCATGTGTTTGGAGTTGTGGGGGGAAACCGGAGCACCCGGAGGAAACCCACGCGAACGCTGGGAGAACATGCAAACTCCACACAGAAACGCCAACTGACCCAGCCGGGGCTCAAACCAGCGACCTTCTTGCTGTGAGGCGATTGTGCTACCCACTGCGCCATCGTGCTGCCCATACTCAGATTATTGTAATACATTTTCTTAAGAATTATACTTACTTGACTTTTAGTGCTCTATCTCTACTCTTACTCTACTATTTGTCCTCAACCTGCAGTCACTACTTTATATTATACTTATTTTTTCTTGTCTGGTAATTGGCGAAGTAGAATAATCAGTCCCATGATTCCTCTCCAATCAAATACTGACCCACATCAAGAAGGTTCTGTGGAAGTGTCCAAGAAGACACAAAATCGTTACATGCGATGAATGTTTAGACTAAATGTCACTGATGAGGAAGATGCCGACTGTATGATGACTTAAATCACCAAATGGCCTTAATGACCAAACACGTCTTCATAAAAGCTCACATTGTTGTTGCAGATGAAATATAATGCAGAAAACGCAATTGAAATATTGTCCAGTAGGTTAGATATTAAATAACCACAAACATCTTTACCAAAGCCTCTCTACTTGACGTTCAGGCCCAATTCCAATTCTACCCCTTAGCCCTTCCCAGTCCCAATTCTCTTTAGCTTGAAGGCCTAGGGCTAAGGGGAAGGTTTAGATAGCCCATAAAACTGAGATTTTTCAGGACCACACGAAACCAAGAGGTACAAAAATTTCCCAGAATACACCATCTACAACGGCAGCATGGCTGCACACGGAAGTCAGGAGATGCACAAATTAGTATTTTTTTGTCATTATTATGAATATCGTTCGTGTTTTACCATCATGCTTTAAAAAAAAACTCAGCTAAAATAAAAAACGCTAAATTTATAAATCTATAATCCATAATAATAACTCCCGTATAGTAGTCCCACAACATACTTTCACATCTGACACTCGATGGCACTCGAATACCCTGTCAGAAAAGTCTGGTGACCGGGAATAAACCTTTTACAGTGTCTGGTATGATGTTAATGTTGTTTTCGTGTGTTTACGTAGATGAATATGGCCACGGTGTAAAAACACAGTACAGTTATGATCTTATTACCACATTATATTGTTATGATAACATGATATCGTTGCCTTCAGTGATTTCCTGAAGATAAATACCAAAAAATAAAGCAATTGGAATAACTACAGCAGTCGCGATCGTCGATCTCATATGTAGTAAGAGATCGCGATGACATATGATGACGTGTGGAGGTGTTGTAGTGCTGTACCATTTCTTAGGGGTAAAATTTGAAGCCCTTCCCCTTCACACTCTGTTTCAAGGGCCATGGGGAAGGGGTAGGGGTACAAAAATAAAATTGGGATTGGGCCTCAGTCTCACGCATCCATAATGTTTGCTGCACTTTTTATAATCCAATTTACGTCCAATGCACAATGTATTATGGGTAATATTAGTGGTTCGAGTAAGCACGAATTTGCACTTCGAATTTCTAGCAGAAATGGTAGACCGTCCAGGTAACTCATTTCAACATACTACAATTTGGGACACACAAATTTTATTTTCGAACAACATTTTGAACGAATATTATGCAAATTGGGAGCCAGCAATGTTTCTTTTCTTTGGTGCATTGGATTCTGGAGAAAAAAGGGATTTCCCATCAATAAAACGTGACTAATCTTCCTGTGACCGCAAGAGTATAAATGAAGGACTGAGGACTTGCTGTGTACTCATTTGGGAGTCATAAACCCTTGAAACCTTGGCTTGTTGGATGTGTGTGACCGAGATAAGATGTGACCAGATTGTCTGTCTAAGTTAGCCGTACAGTAAATCACAGAGTAGTAAAACAGTTTGTTGGTCCGTCCGAGAGACTTCAAAGCCCTTTCGTAGGAACTCCAGAAGGTCTAATGTTTCCTTTCAACCCCTCCTTTTTCTGCCCTAAACCTACGTGAATGAACTTCTGCTTCTCCCTGAGTGAAAACACATTTCTTATCTTTGTGTATACTCTGATTAAACCGAAAGTAGGTCACAACAAAGCGAGCGTCTATTCCCAGTCATTGACTCTAAAGCACGTTTTTGGCTGCGCTCGAGGTTTCCACCTGCAGCTGGTCCCCGAGGCCTGGCGTTCCAGACTAGATTAACTTCCCTTTGGCTGATTTTTCATTTTTTCTAGAAGGTCTTTCATGACAGTCTACTCCCTTTCGCTCCATTAGCGCTGAGGAGGATAAAAACAGGCCAAGTCGCTGGAGTGTGAAGAAAAAGCCAAAATTCCTCCTGCCAAATTACGCTGCTGCCCAATCCTGAGACGAGTTTGAATGCCACACATCAGTTACCTCATGAGCAGTGCTGGAACGAGGACTAAAAAAAAACATACTCAAGTAAGAGGTATCTGTTCTAAATACTACTCAACGTATGAGTAAAAAGTACCCAACAGTCATAAGTAGTGAGTATTACGCTGTGAAAATGATTCTACCTTATTGACCTTATTCTACAATGCGGAAGTGCGCTTGTTTTAGAACTTCCGATTCAGTTGCCTGTGGGAGAAATGACTAGGAATAATAAACGGCAGAAAACGGTCAAACTACTTGCTCTACAAACGAGTGTGTTCATGACTATACAGACAAAGTAGAATAATCAAGCAGTATTTCAACATCAAGCAGCACAACGAGCCGTTTTTAACGTCTAAAAATGAATGGAAGTGACTAGAACATTCTGTAGTGCTTTGTTTGGGTGATTGAACTTCTGAATTCCTAATTATGCGAAGACCTGAGGAGATTTCTCTGCATGAAAGACCTGTGAATGGCAGATTAACCTGCTTCTGATTCTTCAATATGGTAGGAAATTAAATATGAAAGAAATGTGAATGATGTGTCGAGATAATTGACACATAATGGTCCACATAATGGTCCATTAATGACGAAGGAATTTGTCCCAAAGCTTGCATACTCTTCTGTTACACACTTTGAAAATATATACTTTCTCTTCACAAAAAAGTTCATACTTTTACGATGTAGAATAACTGAAACAAACTAGATACAAGTGAAACAGACTAGTGACCACATCCTTGAGAAAATCATCCTTCACCTGTGAAATGGATACTACACATAGCTTTCTTCAGTGTGGTCCATGGTAAGTGATAACGCAGGACACACGTGGCTAAATGGAAAACGAATAAAACTGAACGTCGTTCACACTGCTAACTCGCATAACTGCCCCGCTCACAGCTGAGCTTGCGTTATGTTCAAGAACTCTTCTGCAGACGATCTCTGACTTTCCAAAAATCCCAGCCAACTATTGTGTCTCTTCAGGATCCAATTTCTTCGTTACCACCTCTTTCTTGGAAGATGGTTCTGGTGTTTATTTGTAAGAACCGAAGAGCGAGACTGACATCAGGCCTTTTTTTCCTGAAGCTGAATCATTATTTGGAAGTTCATCAAGTGTGTGAAGTGCAGTCGCGTGATGATAAACAGGCCTGACTGAGACCGGCTAAATAAAGAGTCTGTCTCCAGGATTTAGTCAGTCCCTTCAGGATTTCGCCAAGGCTTTTCTTAACATTTGTGGCAATATTTACTGCAGTAACTAAATATACCACAGTCTTTATTACATTTTTTATTACTTTTAGACTTCAAGAACCATTGTGTTCTGTATTTTCTAAAATAACACTTAATTTCAATATTACAAATATAACCAAATAACAACGAATCTCATTAACTTAAGATAAAATGTCAAAAAAGTATATATAGAGAGTCCATTCAGCATGATTCTGCTTATCCCAGCTTCTCTTACTGGAAGTTAATCAATAACAAATAGTGTTTGATTGGTAAACTTTGTTCTACGATGAGCTTGGTTTTCGTGGTGGAGCTAACATACAAGACTGTCCTAGAAAAAAATGATCACCTTATTTGGGTGCTAATACAGGGCTATTTAAAATTCTGATTGGGCTACAGTCACCCCCAGCCCCGGTATAGTGCTGTCACGGTTTTAGACACCAGCGAGCCAAACCGAATACTTCACATTATCTATATCTAAAAGCATAAGGGAAAGAGGCACTTCCTGGCTTCATGGCGCAAATTATTTCTCCAGTCAATCAAGGGCCTCATTTTTACTTAGGCCCTGGGCATTCACCGTGATCAAGGTGCAATATGTAAGATTGAGTAGGTATTGCAGTCCAAATTAAAAACATTGTACAGGTTTTGTTCACCCGGCCCCTCCTCAGATGACTCAATGCACAAGCAGGTGGCCAGATTGACAACAGCAACATGAACGAGCATGCCTGACACTTTAATCTGCTCAGCTAATGTTTACGCTTGTTATATTTGTATAACTTGCTACCACCCTTATGTGTATTTTTTATAACTCTGAATCTGCGTCTCATTTCGGAGGCTGCTACTGTCCTCTGCAGGTCACATTTTTGGATGGAGACAGCCTTCATAGGTGAAATTAAATACACCGTTTTCCACCAAGGCAGTGCTGAAATATAATTGGGTAAAATGGCAGTGGGCTGGTTATAGAGACCAAAACCAAAGACAGACATTCTGACATGGAGTGCACATTTTCACACGAAAATAACTGACTTCAGCATACTTTATCAGATAAATAAGAGTGTTTCGTAAATATCTGCAATATTATCATGGTGTTTTTATGCTTTAGAAGCGTCTAAAATGTACATACAGCACCTTTAATCCTTACTGTATGCAGTTGTTTAGTAAATGCACCCCTGATCGGGTGGCCCATGAAGGACCTATCGGGGGGGTGGGCTCAGACGGCACTCTCTGTGTGAAGAGATTGTTTGAGCTACTTCAGGCCTGGCTGTGTATACACAGCTGGGGTCTCCATTTCTTACAGAACACCCCCCATCCACCACCACCAAAAATGACCCTTTTCTTGTCAGGAAAGTCTACGGCTCCACACAGAAACGTTCCCTTGTCATTTCCACCCTACTTTATCTACTGCCAGATGTCTCCCAAACCTTTCCACCTCCCCATGTTGGGCTTTCAAAGGGAGGGATTGCACAAGGGGGCTTCGTGAAGGGGTGGGACTGCAGAAAGATCCAGACACACAAGGGTGGGGTGCCGAAAAAAATGGGCTAAGGTATTCGGTCTGGAGAGCCTGAGGCGCTTCTCTCCCACAGTTCACACGGCCTGATGGGAACTGCCTTTACGCTTCTTTCAGTCTGTCATTTTCTCATAACTCCAGCCAAGGATTTCACCTCTGATAAAACGTCTCGGGCAGCCATGCTTTTTTTTTTTCCTCCCCGGCCCCAGATTACCTCATTGTTCCTGCTCTGAGAGATGTGGCCACAATGTAAACTGTAGCATTAATTTCACACTAGCTCCGGTGAACTCCAAAACTGTAAATTAGCTTTCCGAGGGGTTTCTGGGTCACACTGACACACTGCATTCTTGAAGGAGCCCCGAGACGGTAAACAAACCGCACGTCCTCGCAGACGTCAACACAGTTACGGATTGAGTAAATATGAACTTACCTCTCTCGCACTGCGGCCCGGTGAAACCATAAACGCACGCACATCTGTTGGGTCCGATGCAGCGGCCGCCATTCTGACATCCGCTCTCACACACCGCTGAAAAATTGGTCAAAGTTAGGCTAGAAATGTAGCTTGGAGTTGCAATATGGTTGTTCGGAATATTTGTTTAGTAGCAATCTCTTTGTGGTAATTCTATAATTGCTATATTAACACAACAACTATAGTAATATAAACAAATGACCCAATACTGTAGTTTTCTACAGCTAAAGGGTACACAATCTTCTATATATTTATTGTCATCATGAATAGATGTATAAGGTAAAAATAAAATAACAAAAGCTATTATTTTGAACTTTTATAAAAGAATCCTAAAAGTAAAATTTCTCATAGTTTCCATGATACTATGAAGCAAGAAAAAATATATTTCAGTACTGATAATTGCATGAATCATTATTATTGTTTTTTGTGCCAATAATAACTGATCATTATAGATCAGCAAATCAGCATATTATGATAATGTAATAATAATAATAATTCTGAAGGATCATGTGACACTGAAGACTGCATTAATGATGATGAAGATACAGCTCTGGATCACAGGAATAAATCAAATTTGAAACGGCATAAAAAAAAGAAGGAAATTGTTCTTTATAATTTGTGTAGTATTTCACAATTTACCCGTTTTTACTGTATTTTTGATCAAATAAATGCAGCCTTTACCGTTTCCAGACCTTTGGATGGTAGTGTATATACACACATGCATGTTTATATTTGAGAAAATATTATTTATACTTGCGCTGTCAAATGGTTAATCGTGATTAATCGCATCCAAAATAAAAGTATTTACATAATGTGTGTACTCGCTGTGTATAAATATTGTGTATATATGGGGGAAAAAAAGAAAAAATACAAAATCAAAATATTTACATATATTTATATATAATTTATATTAGATTAAAATATTTATTTTTATAAATATAATTAAATATTTACTGAAATAATAAATTCATTCATTCATTCATTCATTTTCTTTTCATCTTAGTTCCTTTATTAATCTGGGTTCGCCACAGCGGCATGAATCGCCAAC
>CAIGQW010053379.1:711923-747326 GCA_903798125.1 Danio choprae
TGTATGTATGTATGTATGTATGTATGTATGTATGTATGTATGTATGTATGTATGTATGTATATGTGTGTGTATATATACTATATGTGTGTGTATATGTATCTAAAAATTAAATATTTATCTAAAACAAATTATACATAAATAAATATGTAAAGATTTTGTTTTTTGTATTTTTATTTTTTTTAATTATATATTCAATTCAATTCAATTCAAGTTTATTTATATAGCGCTTTTTACAATGTAGATTGTGTCAAAGCAGCTTAACAAGTTCAATTAAAGTCCACATTTTTGAGTTTAGTTCAGTTCAGTTCAGTTTAGTTCAGTTCAGTGTGGCTTAAGTTCCACTGGTGAATATATACATATATATACATAATATATTGTGTTATGGATGCAATTAATTATGATTAATGGTTTGAACAAAAATAAACAACAAATAAACAAAAAAATAAGCAATAAGATTTAGAAAACTTTTGCTAAAATAAAAACGAGAAAGAAAGTATGGAAACTGATTTAGACAGTATTATATAAAGCAAAAAAAAAGACAAAACACAAAAACAAAACACATTTATGAAATCTTTATATTTAAAAAAAAGCACAAAATCAAATTACACACAAACTAAAATTAAAGCGAAAGCGAAATAAAATCATGAAATGGAAAATGAACAGAAATTAGCAAGGAAAATATTAAAAACTTTGTATCATAGTAAACATGAAAGCTACCACTTGCACATGGTAAAATATAGTAAAACAATGAATTTACCAATACGTTCTAAGTACGAGCATTATTCAAATCCACAGTTGTGTTTCGACATTAGTTAATGCACCGTGAATTAACATGAACTAACAATAAATGACTTTATCTCCGTTAACTAACATTAACAAAGATAAATAAATAGTGTAATAAATGTATTGGTAATAGTTTGTTCAGGTTAGTGGAGACATCAACTAATGAACCAATATTTTAAATGGTTACCACAAAAATTAATAAAAGGATGCTCAACAAATTGAAAAACACCATATATGGGCATAACGCTGCAAAAATGATGAGGAAAACAAATGATTAAACCTTCAGCTACAATTCAAATGAAAACATGCCACACGTCTCTTATAAAAATGCCCATTTTTCTCTGACTTCATTGAAGATGTTGTTGGATGGAGATCAGTCTGTTTTTTTCGGAGGGTCTGTAAACGTTTGAGTGTGTGTGCGCGCACGGTGGGTTTTTGGCATGTTTTCCTGCAGCACAGGAAATGACCTCATCGGCTGGACCCGCGGACGTCTCTACAGGTGACCCGTGGTTTGCGAGCTGCACGTGCTTTAGCAAACACGCGCTAATCGGGGCTCCCCGAGGCTTCACGGCCCACAATGCACCTCTGTCTGCAGCCGTCACATCTGTCAGGCCTTTACAAGCTGCACTGACAGCAGGAAACATGAGCAACAGGGGCTCTTTATGGACGTATGGTTCTCCGCGGCATGTCAACGTCCAGTTCACCATGAACATGAACACGTCGTTTCAGATTAAAACAAACGCTAGCGATGAAAAGTTGATGTCATCACTCGTCTGCGCAAGTTTAAAATTTCTTGTTTTATAAATGCAACTATTTTGTTAGTTTCATTTTGGTAACACTTCATTTTAAAGCCTGCAGGAACCAGAAGCTGCGACCGTTCTTTATTTTTTTCATATTATGACGCAATTCCTAGAGAAACTGATTATTAATTGAGAAAACAGTGGGCGGGGCTTGTTTTTTTCTACTGCAAGCTGATTGGATGTAGCAAAGTAGGCATTTCATTCAGAAAGATTGGTAAAAGGGTTTCGGTTTCGTTATTACAACCTAACAGACTCCTCCTGCTCACCATTTCTGTTTGTTGTCAAAACTGACAGCTGGAGGGGCGTGGTTAAGTTTGTTAGCCACGCCCAATACCTCAGACAGACGTAATCTGAGAATTTAACTGGAAAAAACAGGAAGTGCATTTTCAGATTTCAACTAAAGATTACAAGAGCACATATTTTTTTGACATGATTTGTTCATGTAGCCACTATTGTGGTTAGTGTATGCTCCATTCAGCTGTTTTTGTTCTTTTTGCATTTAATTAAAGAATTAATAAACTTTTATGACTCAAAACAATGTTTACTGTCTATTTTTTATTTTATATTATGGCAAGAAGCTGTGTAATAAGCAGGATAAAGTACACCCAGGAGGTTGTTATCACAGAATAAAGCCCTACAGGATAATCGATGCCAAACGAAGCACTGTTTTATAAGACCGAAGAGCTTTATTCTGCAAAAACAAACGGCTGGATGTACTTTATCCTGCTTATTATATGACTACTTGCCACAAAACGTAATAAACTAGACACTAAACATGGTTTTGAGCCATAGTAGTTTATTCATTCATTAATTTTCCTTCAGTTTAGTCCCTTTATTTGTTAGGGCTCGCCACAGCAGAATGAACTGCCAACTTATCCAGCATATGTTTTACACAGTGGATGCCCTTCCAGCTGCAACCCAGTACTAGGAAACATCCATACACACTCATTCACACTCATACACTACGACCAATTTAGTTTAGACCAATTCACCTATAGCGCATGTGTTTGGACTGTGGGGGACCCAGCAGGGACTCGAACCAGCGACCTTCTTGCTGTAAGGCAACAATGCTAACCACTGAGCCACCGTGTCGCCCCATAGTAGTTTATTCATTCTTAAATTAAATGCAAAACAAACAAAAGGAAAAACAGCTGAATGGAGCATACACTAACCTATATATTATTCAGTCACAAGATGGCGCCAAACAGTCAAAAACAGCGGTGTGACAGACAAAATATGAATGTGAGCGTATTAACTGATGATCAAATATGGTTAGAAGTACCCGCATTTCCCAAAGTGCCTGTGTTTTTAGTTGTCAGCAATTGTTATCTAAGAATAACATAATTTGGAATGTTGCGACTGACCAATCAGAATCAAGTATTCCAGACAGACGCGCAATAAGCATGATTACATGCAATTAACCTGAAACTTAGCTCACATTCTAAACCCAACCATATAATAAGTACATATAAATTATTAATGTTGCTCAGTAGTTAAATAAATGGTTACACTGTAACAAGGACACTCTGAAATAAAGTGTGACAGGCTTTTTGTCCTGTTCGGTTTACTTGTATTTAATGTAAATCTGTATTAATTTAGGGATTTGTTGTAAGAGCTCTCGTTTATGGTTATTATCATCAACTAAAAACATTATAAAATAGTTTTAGTGTTATGTGATGCTGACAAAAGAGTGCGGATCCAAATGCAGGTTTTATTTTAAGAATGGTCAGACAAGCAACGGTCAACACAGGGGCAAACAAATGTATATAGGAAATCCAGAGTCTTGGTCAAAAACAGGCAGATGGTCAAAGGCAGGCAGCGGACAGAAATGAACAATAAAACAAAGCAAGGGTCTAACACGGTAAGGCAAGGGAAACGTGTCGTAATGTTCACAGTACAGATAAACAAGGCTCAGCAACTAGTGTGTGTGTCTGTGCTGCTTGTAAAGTCCACGTAATCAGTTTTGAACAGCTTCAGCTGTGTGTTAACAATCAGCGGACAACCGGAACAGGTGTGAGTGTGTGGTGCATGACAGGATTTTTGTAGTCCATATGGTGACAGATTTGTAGTCCTGAGTGAAAGTGGATGATTCCCAGCGATCTACAAGCCTGGATCGCTGGTGATTGTGACATTTAGTTGTTAAAATAAAATATGCACATGATGTGGGAGGTGGTGGATATGCATATTATGGTCTATTATGTATATTATGGGATATTATTATATTATGGAAATGTATAGATTAATTCATAGGACACATATAAAGGCAATATTAAGAAACAAAAATTCCCCACTAATACTACGAGTGTAATAATGACACGTAAATGACATTGTTGACTCTAACAGCAGCTAAAATTGAGCTGCTAATCACTAATGACAAGGAGAAAGAGGTTAGCATTACCCTCAGCACAGCTGCAGTGTTTTGGACGCTAATGGCTACGGCTAACATCCGTGCGGCGGTTTGTTATTTATGGAGTAATTGCAGATTCATAGTTGACTCATAAATGCGGCCTCTCCCAACCACTGCAGACGCTACGCGGTCGAGTGGGCGTAATGACAGCATTAGCTATCGTGCAAATCCCATAAGACTGCCAAAACAGAGTACAAGTGTGTTTAGCATTCGCTTTCAAACAGGCAGGGTGGACCGGCAGCCAAATTAGACGGTCAATTTCTCATTGCCGAATAAATTGACTCTGGTTTTACAGCTTACGAGACCGAACCCTATGGTTTGGTGCATTTGGGTTTATTTGTATATGACCACATATTCCGGGCATCCGCTGAGAAATGGCTGGACGCCGCTGGCAGAGAAAGCAAGTGCAGTAAGAGAAACCTGCGCAAATGCTAAACACCTCATCCAAGAATTACTAGCGGTCATTAGTTTTCCCAGTGCCATCTAAACAAAATCAGTAATATCATGAAAAATGCTAGGTGCTGGGTTTCGCCAGAGTCTCGGATTTAGCATTTTTCAACAAAAACACTCCTAGCTTTGACGTTAGCTAATGATTCAAAGCGCGAAACGCTATACATTTCCATTCAGCCATATCTCTGCTCAGTTTCAACTCTTAACCTAATAAATCGCTGTAAATGTCAAGGACAAAAGTTAAAATCTATGACAAGCCCTTGAACCACAAAGAAAGCAAGCAAGGTTGGGAAAATTATTATATAAACACATCTAAAGTCAGAGCTTTGCCCTAGCGGTTAGCACACATGCGCCAGCATTGCTAAAAGTAAATTTGGCATCCAGTTTCTTCTTTTCTTGTATAAATGGAACAAAATGACCAAAAAATAAGACATTTTTGACATTAATAGAAATAAATATATATTAATATTTAATACATTAATATATTAAACATCGTAATTGTGATAATAGTATATAAACAATAGCCTTATCACAGAGAGGTGTCATTGAATAAATATATTGCATTGTAGTGCAAATGTTGCATGCATAGGTTGTTTATCCAAATTTGACCAATTAGTTGAGGCCTTACTGTCTTTAGCCCCGCCTCCCCAGTGGGTCCTGCTCTGCTATTGGCTACAGCAGCCCAAGGGGAAACCTTAGAGTTGAAAATAAACACTAATGGTGGGAATAGGAATGAGAGGTTTGTAGTCATTCCAACGCACATATACCAATCTCATGGATATTCGTAAAATTTTGAATTAATGGCTAATTAATATTCGTTTGTATTATCCCATTGCTACATTTTAGTATGATTTCTCTATCCCCCTCAATGAGGCGTAGGTTTATGGGTGGGGTTTGTTGGTACGCCTCCCTTTAAAAATCATACATTTTCATACGAATGAAAACTTATGAATTGTACGACAATACATAATATAGTTACGTTTCCTCATGGGATCAGGCGGGTCATTCATAGTGTTTTAAAGTGTAAATGTTTGCATTTTTTTTTTATTTAATTAGATTTAAATAGATCAGAAAAATATCTATTATTTGTTTATTTTAGTAAGAACGTTACATAATAAATACGGCATTTTTCTAGGGATCGCAAGAAATATTGTAATCGCAATACTACAATAATTTCCTATGTTGCATATTTTCCCAGTCTTGTGCAGCCCTACCGAAAATACAATAGAAATGAACAAACTTACCAGCAGCCGCACCACAGCTAGGGGCAAGATGACCACTTGAACAGGTACACATGTTGGGCCTCGAGCAAAAACCATCACCGCATGAGTTCCTACAAATTGCTGGAGAGACAGAAATATTCAGAAGTCAGGAAGAGTTTAGCAAAGCCAAACAGGTGGACAGTACTTGGAAATAATGAAATAGCTTCAACTTTAGGACTTAAATACATTTATACACCACAATTGATTGTGTTTATGGTCAGAATGGCTACTAGAAATGTAATGTAAGGTGTATTTATATAGCGCATTTTATCGTGTATGGCCATTCAAACAAATCGCTTTACAATCATGTGTGCAGCATCCACTTGAGTGATGCGACAGCGGCCACAGGACAACGGCGCCAGTGCGCTCACCACACACCAGCTGTTGGTGGAGTGGAGAGACAGTGATAGATGGTGATAGAGGGATGATTGGGAGGCCATGATCGGTAAGGGCCAATGGAGAGAATTTGGCCAGGACACCGGTGTTACACCCCTACTCTTTAGGAGAAGTGCCATGGGATTTTTAATGACCACAGAGAGTCAGGATCTCAGTTTAACATCTCATCATTGACAGTATAGTGTTCCTGTCACTATACTGGGGCATTGGGACTCACACAGACCGCAGGTTGAGTGCCCTCTACTGGCCTCACTAACACCACTTCCAACAGCAACCTAGTTTTCCCATGTGGTCTCCCATCCAGGTACTGACAAGGCTCAGCTCTGCTTAGCTTCAGTGAGTAACTGGTCTTGAGCTGCAGGGTCAAATGGCTGTGGCAAAGTATGTAGACTAGAATTTGGGCTTTGCGTCCAAGATAGCGTGCATCTGAATGCATCCAAAATCCCCAGAAGCATATTAATTCTTGAAAAGTTACTTGTTGCACATTTCAAATACAAATCTTTTCAATGACAAAACAAGTATGCATTAAGCCTTTATCTCTTTGGTGGTTGTGTTGGGGTTACTGGTTACCATGACATCAGCAAAGGTAACATTCCAATCAACCAATCAGATTGAAGGGATATGTTTATAGCTAATGTCAAGTTCTTATTCACCAATAGTTTTTCTCTGATTTTAGGGGTAAGTTATGGATGGGGTGAGGATTAGGTTTAGGAGTAAGCTATAAGGTCGAGACAAAGTTTTTGGACGGGAATGTTGGTCCAGGATCAACACAAGATGTCTTACTTGGCAAAGCCATGTCAATCTTGTGTTGTGGTCAAAAGTTTAGGGGTCAAATCATGAATGATTTACTGGGAAGTTGATATTTCTCCCTGATTTCCCTTGCTAATGCTGTACCCTAGAGTAAGACATTTGATGACAGTTAGCTTAAAGCTAAACGCTAACTCTGTGATAAGTGTACTGTAAGTTACTATGTGTTTAATGGTATCTACATCATGCAACTTTAAAAACAAACACTGGAGATACTTACGAACTATACACTGGTTCCCTCCAGGAAGCGTTTTCCATCCTGGACAACAATAGGAGTGGAAGCGGGAACCGCATACATTGGGCCTGAAACAACGGAAACAAGCCCATTTTATAGAAACATTATTAATCATGAGCATTTCTCAGAAACATGCAGCAGAATGAAATATGTACAGTGTCAAAGACCTTACGACCCTGTGCAATAAATACGGCTTGACACATACAATGGCCCCAAAGGACTTTCCCGGGGAACAACATGAATAGAGTATGTTTTAAGTAGGACCATAGCTAAACTTCCCGATGCAAAGATACTTACTAAAGCTACTCTTATGTTCCTCAATTCACTCATCCATGAGCTGGATTTTGGCAGCATTCTCACCGAGAGTTAGTCCAGAGAAAAGTGTCTGTCTTACCCATGATATGTGTGATTAATGGACCAAGCGCACTGTCTAGTGTTTTCCTGCTTAAATCAGTACCTCCAGGACATTGCAAAAAAAAATTAAAAATTAATTATTTAGTTTTGTTGTAGTTTTTGTTGTAATTTTCGCAGATTTTGTGTCATTTCTTTTATTGTTTTTGGGTGAAACTATGCACAAATTTACACATCTTAATTCATTACCTTTTTTTGACCTCCAGGAACATTGATCTCTGTAAACACTATCCATGTCGTTTGATGACTATTTGAACACACTGAGGCAGCACGGTGGCGCAGTGGGTAGCACATTCGCCTCACAGCAAGAAGGTCGCTGGTTCGAGCCTCGGCTGGGCCAGTTGGCATTTCTGTGTGGAGTTTGCATGTTCTCCCCTTGTTTGCGTGGGTTTTCTCCGGGTGCTCCGGTTTCCCCCACAGTCCAAAAACATGTGGTATAGGTGAATTGGGTAAGCTAAATTGTCCGTTGTGTAAAACATATGCTGGATAAGTTGGTGGTTCATTCCGCTGTGGCAACCCCAGATTAATAAAGGGACTAAGCCGAAAAGAAAATGAATGAATGAATGAACACACTGATGAAATGATGCAGAGCATGCATGCTTATGTGTGTGTGTACGAGCTAAAGGCTATGCTTAAGGCCCCAGTATACTTCAAGCGAAATCGAAAAAAGAATGGAAATGACATTTCGAACAAAATCCGGCCAAAACTTCTTTTTGAATTCGTTTTGGCAGTTCGAAACCACTCAAAAGACAAAGAAACGTTTTGGGGGGATTGAGTTTTGACAATCCCTTTGAGCTACCATTGGTCTGTTATGAAATCGGTGGATGTGTTCTGGAGCTCCACCTTCTTTGACGTGCTTTTACTTCCACCCCGATTCGTTTCTCATTCCTCAGAGGTCAGACAGGAGAACAACAACAACATCATCAACATGAACAAACTGGAGAGTCAAGTAGCAGAGCTGGTTTTTACGAAGCAGAGCAGACGTTTACGGACCTTTTCTTCTCAAAGCCGCCATTTTTGTTGTGTTTAGAAGTAGATCGGTACACGCGAGCAACGTGACGCATGTACAACTCCACTTCCTCCAACACTGGGGTCTCTGAATGTTCAAAAACAGCCTACAGTCTTTCAGCCTTTTACAATTTCTTTTTGCTCTCAAATGAAAAATAAAAAAATTTGTTCTTCCATTTCATCTGAAGTATACCAGCGCATTTATGATGCAATACATAGAAGTTTATAATGTATAGAAGTTTAGCGATTGATACAACTCATGTAATCTAGTTCAAAGAAGCTTTAAACATCACAACACGATCACAAACCCGACTAGAAGCGTGTATTGACAACTCAAGGTTTTGCACACCAAATGAATACATTCTATTCTTAAATACTATAATGTTCATTCATTTATTCATTCATTCATTCATTTTCCTTCAACTTCCTGATTTATCAGAAGTCGCCACAGCGGAATGAACCGCCAACTATTCCGGCATATGTTTTACGTAGCGGATGTCCTTCCAGCCACAACCCAGTACTGGGGAACACACATACACACTTACATTCGCACACACACTCATACGCTACAGCCAATTTAGTTTGTTCAATTCACCTATAGCGCATGTCTTTGGATTGTGGGGGAAACCAAAGCACCCGGAGTAAAGCCACGCTAACACAGGGAGAACTACTATAATGTTTGTGAATGCAAAACTATGCAGATGGCACTCTGTGGCACAACGGGAATTTGAACAGTGCCCTGACTGCCCAAAACATGCCAGAAATGAAAACAAATGCAAGCTCCACAAGATTTTGCGACGTAAAATTTGGCGATCGCGGCATCACGTAATCCTGTAGGGTCTGTTAAATGCTGGTTCAAACCCTGCAGCATGTTTTGAGGATCACTGTTTAATGTATATTTGACTTGATCCAGGATGACCTGGTACTTGTAAATGACAGCTTAAAGGCAAAGTGCTGTTGTAGCGGTTTCGTTTCAAACACCCTCAGGAACTCCGTCAAACCTGGACCCTCACTGCGAAAACAGTTTTATTTCTATCAGCACCAAGTTAAGCCTGCCGTAAATGGACCTTTAAAAAAAAAACACAAGGTACATCTATGTATATATACCCACCCACACACACACACATAAATTCCTTTCCTCAAGATGTTTACCGATGTCAGTCACCTGGGGACGACCAGCTGTAGTTTGAATCTTTTGACGGATTTCGAAACGCATTGCCAGACGACACAACTGCTAACAGCAGAAAAAAAAAAAAAAGAGATGTGGAAGAATAGAAAGAGTAGAGGCTAGATGTTGAAACATGCAAACGGAAAATGCTGGGAAAAGGGCAAGAATCGGTGGGAGGTAAAGAAAACAAGTGGAAGTGAAAAGTTTGGGGGGCTGGGAGGTGGGCTGTTGAAAACAAAAGCCGCAGCGGAAATTAGAGCAGAAGATGATGAATTATCAGCAACGTGGAACCAACGAATCTTATTTCTCAACTGCAGGCTGAAATATTAAGTGTGAAACGAACAACCCTAACGTTCAGCCCTAGATGCAATCCGATATTTCTTTTCTGAAATTCAATGTTGCTCACAGTTCAGCCAAGAGTGAATTTTCTGTCATCATTTACTCTCCCTTCATTTGTTTCAAACCTTGATGAGTTTCGTTCTTCTGTTGAACACAAAAGAAGATCTTTTGGAGAGTTTTGGAAAGCGGCCGCCATTGACTTCAATAGTATTTTATTGTTGTTGTTCCTACTGTGTCAATGGCTGCAGGTTCACAACATTCTTCAGTATATCTTATTTTGTGTTCAGCTGAAGAAAGAAATTCATAAAAGTTTAGATTTACTTGAATGTGAACCCAAAATTTTGTATTTATTAAACGTCTAATAGACATCTAAACATAGACGTCTTGGCTACAACAAGGCAAAATTTGGGCTATATCTAATATTCAACTATCAATACCCCAATATTAGACAGACTACATGTATAGTCATTTATTCCTGTATATTTGATGATTGGTCTAGTTTGGGGCTGTAGATTTTCACTAACAACCCATATTCAGCCTTGTTTTAGTCCAGATGACTATGTTTAGACATCTATTAGACGTCTATTAGACTTCTTTTAAACACAAAAATGCTTGCTTGGGAGTAAATGAATGATGAGGATTCTTTCATTTTAGGGTGAACTCTGTCCCTTGAAGTTAGAATTAGGGCTGCACAATATATTGTTTCAGCATCGATATTGCAATGTGTGTGTCCGCAATAGTCATACGCCAGATATGCAATGTTGAGGGATTATAGTTGATCAGCACAACAGTTGAGAATACACGAGATTTGTGGAGTCATAGCAAAGTATAACCATAACAGAGTGAAAGTTGATCATTTACATGTCTTTTAAAGGCTTTTTTCAAGAGATTTTTTCAAGCATTCGGGCATAAATAAAAGTACATTTGTAACTTCAATAAGTAATTATTTGACTGAATTAATACAACGAAGACTATACACTGTTATGTTACATTTCATTATTCAATTTCTATACCTGAATACCGTTTGACTCTCCGGAAAACAATTAAGCACTGCTTATTTTACTTTTTCCTTGCAAGTTGTTTATTATTTTAGAAAAAATCACCTTAGAATATCACCCCAATCAATCCTAATGAATGATTTCTTTCCAAATAGAGCTATTCAAGCCATCTGGTGAAACTGTATTTGTAACGCAATATATATCGCAGAAAAAAACTAAATATCACAATGGCAGATTTTTCCAATATTGTGCAGCCCTAGTTGGAATACTACAATTCAACCCATGTGCAAACTACTAAATATATTAGTCGCATTACTGTGTGTTTCCCACTACTAAATGAAGAACATTTACAGAAAATACAAAATGGCTAGCTCAGAAAGAAATATAAATTGGTATCAGGTTCTTAGCTATGAGGCAAATACCTGAAAAGATCATGTGATTTTGATCTTTTCTTCCAGCTTGATGGACCAATTCATTTCACTGCACTGTGTAAAATCCTTTTTTTTTTTCATTTACAGGGTCTACAAGGCCTCGGGGAGAAGATTTGCAAGCAATTCTTAACTGAAGATCTCCAGATAAAGCAGGTCAACTTTACAACTCTTGAGCCCTGGAAAAAAATATAAACCCTCACAAACTGAATTCCAGTGAGATAGGAAATAGGGATGCTTTGGGCAGTTTTGGATGAGATCATAAGAAAAGCTAACGGGAGCTCTCACTGAGAATTGTGGGATATCTCGGAGAGGACGCAGACAAAGATACTAGACCGGTTACCACACCTAAAGAGGTTAAAGGTCAGTTAAGAGGCATCTGCTCCCAGCCCCCAGAAGTGCTGCTAACTCCAGTCCAGCGCAATTGTTTTAGCATCATAAAGATCCCGGAGTGTAAAGCAAGGGTGTCAAACTCTTTTTCACTGAAGGCCACATCAGCATTATGGCTACCCTCAAAGGGACTGTTATAACTGTAACTTCTACTCCTTAATATTGTTAAATAATTGTCTCTTTATTTCATTAGAATGTATTAAAGTAACAATTAAATACATGTATTTGCGTAAACGTAAAATACAGTGAGTGATAATTCAGATTGACCACTACCACCTTGTGTGACACCGCCGCGGAACAAAGGGATTAGTAAAAAGTTTTTACGCGTAACAGCAGTTTGTGACACTGCTACCAGGGTGCACAAAGGGATGGGATGCGAACGGACAGAAATATACAGACGTAAATGCCCTGTTCCTTGTAAATGAAGATGAATTAACAAAACAAAGCATTGTAATTCCTTCATAAATCATTAAAAGTTAGTTAACAAGCTTTATTATCACTGTAAACTTAAGTACAATGAGGATTCATTTTGGATGTCAAAACAAACTAAATAAAAGACAACTTAAATAGATGTTACTTCTCTAGCTTATATTAACACGCATCCTTTTATCAGGTTAAGTACCTCCGGCACCTAGACTGCAGCATTGCACAGGAAGTTTGGCCAGAGGAAAATGGTCATGCCCAACTGAGCCTGGTTTCTCTCTAGGTTTTGTTTTTTTCCTTCACTTTCGTCAATTGGTGAAGTTTTGTTCCTCGCCACTGTCACCACTGGCTTGCTTGGTTTGGGATATGTGGAGCCACGCATCAATGGATTTGCTCTTCAGTGTTTGGACTTCCAGCATTGAAATTTAAACTATACTAAACTAAACTGAACTGAACTTCCAACTCTGAAAACTGGACTGACGCAGTTTCAATTTACTAGAACTTCTATGTTGAGCTGCTTTGGCGCAATCCACATTGTAAAAGCGCTGTAGAATAAAGATTAATTGAATTGAATTGAAAGAAACTAAGAGATGAATCCTTCCAAGTAAGTAACATAGTCAAAAATCATTAGACACAAGTCATTACCCTTCTCCGAAATGTTATCACATTTGAGAAAAGCAGAACTACGGAACAACAACAAAATTGGAGCTAATAATGAGTGAAACATGGGACTTTTTCAAATCCGCCTTATTTAAATATGTGTTGAAACACTGCCGTCAAAACAAACATGCACTATGGGAAATGTAGTTTATATTCAATATAAAGCAGCATGGACGTTTGTTATACACCAAATGTAAAACAACACCTCAGTTGTTACTCCTGAGATGCTTTTTGCCTCATTAAAATTTTCCGCTCTAGTTCAATATCTTGAAGTTGCATAGAAAATGCAATTGAAGCGAATACTGCGCAATTGCGTCAAACGATTCATATATTCTGCACCATTCCCGCCACCGAGCTTGCATTGACTTATGTGTAATCTACTCCCATAAGCTTTTGTGGGCCACATAAAATTATATTGCGGGCCAGATTTTGATTTTGACACATGTGGTGTAAAGCCTCTGGATCTTTCCTTGTCTAGCTTGGCTTGTTTAAAGCCCCTGACCCTTCTGAACTCAAACCACACAGTCCCGTCTAGACTATACACTTTTAATGCAGCAAGGGAAAAGGTGGGGGAGTTGCTCCAAATGATTCCATGTCACCCCACAAGACCCTTGTGGGATTGTTATCACTTTCTATCATGAGCATGTCAACTAGACACTTTCAGAGCTCCGGACAGACCGATGGTATCAGGAATAAACAAAAGAAAGCAATTAGCTCTTATGCTTTTCCTGTTTGGTGCAATACAATGCATTTGATAAGATGATAACAGTTTCTGGGCATGCTTGTTATGAATACGAGGATACGCTTATCGGACCTGCATCTTCTTTCCATTGGTGAGATGATGAAGCCAATTGGATAAAAAAAGAAAAACACACTAGGTGAGTCCCATTCATTCATTTTCCTTTGGCTTAGTTCCTTATTGTTCAGGGGTCGCCATAATGTAATGAACCGCCCACTATTCTGGCATATGCTTTACGCAGTGGATGCCTTTCCAGCCACAATCCAGTATTGGGAAACACCCATACACTCTCACATTCACACACTCATACACTACGGCCAATTTTGTTTACCCAATTTACCTATAACGCATGTGTTTGGACTGTGGGGGAAACCCACGCCAACACAGGGAGAACATGCAAACTCCACACACAAATGCCAACTGGCTCAGCTAGGACTCGATCCAGCGACCTTCATGCTGTGAGGCGACAGTGCTAACCACTGAGCCACCTAGGTGAGTCCCAAATTACACTATTAAATATTTCTACACTATTCTACACCATTCTGTATTATAAATAGTGTAAGTAGTGCATTTACACTGAACATTTTAACAAGAATTTATTCAATCGATATACAGAAGTGTGTAATGTTTAACACTTTATGCACTTAATAGCCGCAGCTTTGCCCACATAGCAGAAGGGGCGGAGCTATCCGGCGCAGAGATTGGATTTCTTTGTTTATTTTAGATTGTGCAAGCAAAATTCTTCTACATAAGTGATTATACCTTCCCCTGATGTTCAGCATGGTTTTACTCACCATGACAGGTACTATTTGGTGGTTTGCTAGTTTATTTCACTACTTTTTGCAACCATAAAGTTGGAATGATATCAAAATGTACTCTTCTTATTCGAATATGCTTGTAATGAACGATTTATCAGTGCACTTCTTTTGTCCTCAAGATCTTCAATCAAATATCATAACCTCCCTTCCCCCTCAAAACTACTTTTCTTCACTTCTGGTCACATGGAATGCCTTTAGGGCGGGGTTATCAGTTATTTAGGGGCGGGGCTATCAGCTCATTTCTGCTCTGCATTCATCCATTCGTCAATCGTCCTCCATTTTGTTAAAAATGCACATATTGCGTCAATCCAATTGGTTCCCCAAGAACAAAATCATGCACCACCCTACATTTTATACAATTTCAGAACGGTTTCAAGTGGATGTACATCACAATCAAGAAAAAAACTAAACTTGTACACTACATGGTGCACAAGTGCATAGTATGTCATTTGTGATGCCTTTCGAATTTTAGCTTACACAAAAAATGAAAGCTAGCCCCACTTCCAGAAGCCGAGAAAGAACAATTCCACAACAAAATGTTGTTGGTTTCTAGCTAGCTCTTTTGGGGGGGTCCAAGAAGAATTGTTTTCCATTGGACTGGCATGTACTTTCAGCTGTTAGAAGAATATAAATCCAAGACAAAGAGCTCAGTCTCTCTGGGGATGCAAACATCAAGCGTTTCGGAAGAACTGGAGCCCATCTTTGGAGTCCAGCAGAGCTGACTTCGCCTTGGAGACATGTTGAGCAAATGAACAGAAATCCTGGCCAAGTCTACAAGACTTCTGAAAACATCTTTGTACTCGGCGGCGCTCGTCAGGGTTGGCATCGATAAACGAGAACCACATAATCATATTCTTACCCTGAAGACCATTGCTTTTACAACAGTCTCCCAGACTTTAGCTTCGTTTAAGGGGCCCCAAAATGCAACGTGATCAAACTCCCAACTCCAAATCTGACAGGCAAATTATGCTCAGCAAGGAGAGAGCCAGTAAGCTCCAAATCACCTACTGCTGCTTTCTTAAACCGTCTGACCCTGGATAACTTGGCTTGATTGGCCGGCAGGAGATCAAATGTGCGTTTTTCGTGCAACATCATTATAATCAGCATTCTTAAGGGAGTGTGTTGGTATTTTAAATAGGATTACAAACGGTGCTTGGTGGTGATTAGACCTTTTCGTTAAGACTCAAACAGCTACAACTTTGGTAAACCTATATGAAAATCTGATACATGGGAATATATGGCATACATGCTCATAATTGGATTATATATACACTGTTAAAAAATATCTGTTAATTAACAGTTGATTCACAAGTGTTTTCAGTTTATTGACTGTTGCGAACTGCATTATGGGATGCTGATCTCGGCTCTGTCGACTTTTGATGTTGAAAATTCAACTCTACAGTTTAACAACGTGACTTTTATTGACTTTTTTTAGTTTGAAGAAATAATATATAGAGAAATAAGTCTGTAAAAGAACAGAAAATGTCCTGGCAGTTTATTACAAGTTTTTTTTTTGTGTAATATACAACACCAACCCAGACAATATATCACTCTAAACTATTCAAAATGTTATTAAAAGTAACTTTTTTGAACTTTTTCAAGGTTAAAAGTTGTTGGAAGAAAGACCAAGGTCCTATAATGCAACTCAAAAGCATAAATAAATGGGTAAAAATAAAAACATGAATCACAAAAAACGATAAACTGCTAATTTATGGATAGGGATATATTTCGAAATATTGCAAAAATGGCCACTTAGATATACTTTTTTCAACCATTGGGATTTCTAGGCCATATAACTTTATAGCTAATATAACTGAACATATATATATTCATTCATTCATTCATTTTCATTTCGGCTTAGTCCCTTTATTTATCTGGGGTCGCCACAGCGGAATGAACCGCCAACTTATCCAGCATATGTTTTACGCAGCGGATGCCCTTCCAGCTGCAACCCATCACTGGGAAACATCCAAACATATATATACTTATCTGTAATTCCAACGATTGAAGAAAAGCTACCATTGTTGCAATATTTCGACATATATGCTGCATCTATGACTTAGATATGTGGAATCCAAATATGAACTTGTATGCCAAATATGTAATTTGCATATATTTACATATATCAGATTTCGATGTGTGTGTCAAAGTGTTCAACTGTGTTTTCAAGCAGTTTTAATTTACTAGAACTTCATCTATGTTAAGCTGCTTTGACACAATTGTAAAAGCACTATAGAAATAAAGACGAATTGAATTGAAACAGAGTTTGTAAGTTCACAATCTTGCTTTGACAAAGGGAATTGTTGGGGCGGAACAATGTGTTGCAGGTTCCTACATCCCTTTGGGACAGTTTATCTTCAGCATGGCTTTACAAAAGTGGCACATTTCTCAATTGACGTGGTGCCACATTGTTTGGCTCCACTGACCAAATCAGATACGTCCTCCCTCTTAGTCAAAGAGTCTTTTTTGGGCGCAACTTCCACTAGGTTTACTTCTGGTACCAATGTACCTCTACAGAATAGCCCTATTGTTTGTGAAACTCGGTCTCAAGTGGATCAGTGACCACGGTGCTAATCTGACTGTCTGTTTGACCTAGCTAGATTTGACTGAATAAACACCTTTCTGATTAAATAAGGATCCAAGAGACATGTCTCTGCTGTGAAAAGCTCTTTCTCACCTCCAGCTTGAAAACAAATGTCCCTTGTTTGGAAACCCCCCCCCCCTACCCAAGTAATCAGAATACCTCATTTCCTGTTGCAGTTTGCCGGGGAGTTATAAGCAAGCACAGATGAGAAGATTGGAAGAACCATTTCGAACATTTTGAGGGACACAAAACAGCTATTGTTTTCCCGAAAAATGAGGGAGTTTTGGCTTCGTGGAGACTCGCTGGATGGCTTGGAAACATATCTATAACACATTCACTCAAAATATTTAAGAGAACGTTTCACCAGAGCTAAAACGCCACGCATTCTTAGAGAGATAGATAGAGGTAAAATTTATGATAACCAAAAAGCAATGTCTTTCAGCAGCTTAAGCTATCTAGGAAATGACCGTCCTGTTGTCAAGACCAACATACCGAGGCATTTGAGTACTTAAAATTCCTTCACAGCAGATTCACAACACTTCCGCAGCTGGCTCCAATGGTTTTGAAGGACCAATTGCGCTTTTCAAAACCTGCTTGGCTCAGTCCCAAACAGCACAGCAGGTTGCAAAATAAATCCACAAGTAAATTATTGCACTGTCTGACAGAACTGAAGCTAGCTTTTTCAATTGGATATACTCTGTATTCAATTATTCAATATATTGTGATAATGAACATGCACAATATTGCTATCATGGGCATGATTTTTATAATAAATGTTTTATAATCACACTTGATAAAAAGAGTCTGCAGAGACACTTTGATTGACATTTCCCCTTTATAGATGTCATTGGAGCAGAAAAGCTCCGCCCATTAGTGACCATCATTAGCATAGACAGCCCTGAGCGAGAAGCAGCCGTCTGTTATTAGAGTTTTCATGCTGTTCCTGCCAAAGATAATGTCAGCGATTTAAGAGGATTATAAATGTAAAGTTTTAGGATGTGCAAATGAACACTGTAGTCTCCATAGTCTGATGCATTCTGAGACACTTCTTTCTTCTTTAATATGATAACAGCCAATCAGAGTCTGAATATATCTGCAGAGATTTTCGCTCATTCATGTTTATAGGCTAAATGTTTACACAAAATATATTTTACCTGTTTATTTTAATATCGTTAAATAAATAAATTATAAACACAGCTAAAAGAAAGAGCGGCGCAACATCATAGCTCAGTGGTTAGCACTGTCGCCTCACAGCAAGAATGCTGCATGTTCTCCCCGTGTTGGCGTAGGTTTCCTCCGGGTGCTCCGGATTCCCCCACAATCCTAACACATGCGCTATAGGTGAATTAAATAAACTAAATTGGCCGTAGTGTATGTGTGTGAATGAGTGTGAATGGATGTTTCCCAGTGTTAGGTTGCAGCTGAAAGGGCATCCGCTGCGTGAAACATATGCTGGATAAGTTGGCGGTTCATTCCACTGTGGCGACCCCTAATAAATAAAGGGACTAAGCTGAAGAAAAATGAATAAATGAATAATACAAATAGCAATTTTCTAGGGAAGTGTTATATCGTAGGAAATATCGTTATCGCAATACTCAACACACTACACTACATCGCATATTTTTCCAGTATCATGTAGCCCTAGTTATTATACCTGTTAAATTAATCTTTTTTTTTGCAGCTTAGGTCGATATCATGACCGTCAAGATCTCAACAAAAAAAATAGATACCGACAGAAGTCTACTTTGCATGCTTTTAAAAATGATCTCAACCAAACCAACCCTCTAGTGAATATACTGTACTTCTGGTAATAAAAGAAGAGTTAAAACCCTCCTTGCCTCGTATGGTTAAACCATTAACATGTCCACTTCGAGAATGAAACTGACAGAGAACAGGAGCGGTAGGAACGTGACTGAAAAAGCTCTTACCCCCTGAGGGACTCCTGGCCCCTCCGCCGGACCCTCTGCTGCACCTCCCCCTCAGGTTTTCCAGTGAATCGGCTGGCCTGGATGTCTCCATCTCCTTGCCCATGCACCGAATGGACCGCGGCCCACAAGAGCACCACCTTGGCCAGCTTCCACACTCCCATTGGCCCCTGCTGTGCGACTCCTGAAGCGCCGGTAAATCGTGCCACGCCCTCAATAAAACTCTTCCTTTCCAGTGAGCTCTTCAGACACTAATCCGAGCTTGATCCAAGAGCACTCCAGGCTTGAGAAAAAAAAAAGACAGTACAAAATGACCTACTGATTCTGAATACCATTGCTTTTTATTCTCAACAGCTTAGCCTGTTTAGCGTATGGGTTGTTGAGTCGCACATGACAAAAATTAATATAGTTAGTAGTACTGTCATCATTTAAAATGCTGTAAATGGTTAAACATTTGTTCTCCATGGACCCGCTGTGTTTTTACATGTCTTACATTTTTGAGGCAAATCTCAAAGCTGTCCTATGGTGTCACTTTCTCAAGTATAGTTTCGAGCCAAATCTAAAAATAAAATGTTGTATGATGTGACTTTCTCAAGCAGATTTGCGCCAAATATCCAAACTGTCCTATGGTGTAACTTTCTCAAGCATAGTTTTAAGCCAAATCTAAAAAACTGTCCTATGGCGTGACTTTCTCAAGCATAGTTTTGAGCCAAATTCAATAAACTATCCTATGGTGTGACTTTCACAAGCATAGATTTGAGCTAAATCTCTAAACTCTCCTATAGTGTGACTTTCTCAAGCATAGTTTTTAACCAAAGCTAAAAAAAAACTGTCCTATGGCGTGACTTTCTCAAGCTTAGTTTTGAGCCAAATTCAATAAACTATCCTATGGTGTGACTTTCTCAAGCATAGTTTTGAGCCAAATTCAATAAACTATCCTATGGTGTGACTTTCTCAAGCATAGTTTTGAGCTAAATCTCAAAACTGTCCTGTGGTGTAACTTTCTCAAGCATAGTTTTGAGCCAAATATGGAACTGTCCTATGGTGTGACTTTCTCAAGCATTATATCAAGCCAAAACTCAAAACTCTCCTATAGTGTGACTTTCTCAAGCATAGTTTTTAACCAAATCTAAAAAACTGTCCTATGGCATGACTTTTTCAAGCTTAGTTTTTAGCCAAATCTCCAAACTGTCCTATGGTGTGACTGTCTTAAGCAATCACAGCTCTTGCATTAAGTTTTTTAAGTCGTTAATAAATACCTCAGGCCTAATTTTACAAGTGGGTTTTTGGGGTAAATGGCAATCATTTTTTCCATCCATATATTTATAAAAACATAAGATCTTGATACAAGGCCCATTCAAGATCATGTGACCGAAGCCTTGTTAAGTTTTAAGTCCTGTTAAGTTTTTGTCTCAGAATTTTTTACATATTTTTTGGAACGACTAAAATGTTAAGGGGCGACACGGTGGCGCAGTGGGTAGCACAATCGCCTCACAGCAAGAAGGTCGCTGGTTTGAGCCTCGGCTGGGTCAGTTGGCGTTTCTGTGTGGAGTTTGCATGTTCTCCCCGTGTTCGCGTGGGTTTCCTCCGGGTGCTCCGGTTTCCGTGACAAGTCCAAAAGACATGTGGTATAGGTGAATTGGGTAAGCTACATTGTCCGTAGTGTATGAGTGTGAATGAGTATGTGTGGATGTTTCCCAGTGATGGGTTGCGGCTGGAAGGGCATCCGCTGTGTAAAACATATGCTGGATAAGTTGGCGGTTCATTCCGCTGTGGCAAATAAAGGGACTAAGCCGAAAAGAAAATGAATGAATGAATAAAATGTTATGTTGTCCTTTGGTGTGACACCCTTATTTATTAAACGAGCCCGACAAGTCAAAACAAATATTACTCATACTTTCATATGAGAGAAATGGCACTATATGAAGATAAGTGTCCAACAATAAAAAATAAATCAGTCATGCTATTTGTTTAAAAGTTGTTTTTCTTAATTTTTACTGTCACGCCACAGGACATTTTTACAGTCCAGTTTTTAAAAAAGAGAGAAAATAGTAAAATAATTGATAAAAATCGTAACCCCTTATGTTTTCCCAAGCATCAGACGTCAAAGTACATAAATATGTCTATTTCTTTCTTCAAAAATGGTGTCTTACTGCATTTTTGTCTCCGTATGCAGAAAACATAAGAACAAATGTGCCCTCTCATAAATTTAGCCAATAAACTGAGTACGGTCGATGATGGAGTTTTTTATAAAGTATAGTATTATTCCAGGCAAACCGTATGGCTCTTTAAGTGCCAGCCCGCATCCTTTTACAGGCCCACTTAGACTGTCTTAGCGTGTAGAAATAACCAACTCCGGGCCAAGACTGGACTCATGGTTTTGTCCTCAACCGGCTCATTAAAATAAGATTTTAGGGTAAATAATGGGCCTCAAAAGATTTAGAACCATGGCAAAAATTGGTCTCAACTTCAGGGGGGGTGGCAAAACAACACTGCGAGCTTTTACGGGTTTCTTTTCAGCGTGATATATTTGTATTAAGGAACAACTGCAGATGTAAAACCTCTGCAAAGTGGGCATACTGCTTTACAAGGACATTCTTAAACAAATTGGATATGACAGAATTTTATTGCTGTGCCATATATACTGATTAAAATAAGTAACTTTAGTCAAAAAAGCAAAGCGAAATGAATACTCTTTAACTTCAAAGGCCTAAAAAGTTGCAAGATTATGATAATAAAGCTAGCTAAATTACAGTACACCATCCAAGATGACAGGACTCGTAAGTCTGGAAAAGAAAGTTTTAAATGGGTGGATCTACAGTGTGAATAGAGAAAAAACACACTTTTTACAGTATGTACATTTATATTGTGTTAATATTCCTTCTGCATTTAGAAACGTCTACTTATTCAAGTTGGTTTAATAAGATTATGATACTACTAGGTCTGGTAAATCTGTGAGGGAAAGTTTGAGGAGTTTCAAGTGGGCGGAGCTTATCATCACCGCGCGAACAAAGAAAAAAAAAAAGCATCAATGACAACATTTATCTTTCCAGGGCCTCATTATGAATTACATCTTCCGCTTTTCAGCTCCTCATGACGTCAGACACGGTGACACAATCCAACATCTTGTATTCCTAATTATGACGTTAATAATCACAGCACGTGAGCGTTTCCTTTGTGAGGAAAAGAAAAAAAAGTCGCCAGGAAAAAAGTTGAGTTTACTTGCTGAGGCGCTTTACCTCAGATTTCGCGTTTACATCAAATACCCTTCAATGCCTTGCTAATTCGATGCATTTTAATTATTTTTCGCGAACATTGGTGGGAGAGTTGCAGATTTAACGCGTTTAAAGTGTATCTAGCAACTGTTAAACGTATATCAACGGTTTTTAATTTAAAAAGTAACGGTTTTCTCTCCTTGTTTTCAAACTTTTAAACGCTACTCACCATTAAACTTAATCTCTCTTCAGCTGTGTAGGAGCAAAATTAATTCGCTTACTTGAGTATTAAATCAGTTAGCCGGTCAACAGACTGTTGTTAGCAAAGAAACGCCGGTTTACGTCACCGAGGCAGTTTTTTCGTTCAAATTAACTTCTGCAACTCCGCCAACTTTCTTAATCGTCCATAAACTCGCTCCTTTCCTGCATTTAAAAGTACAAATCTCCTCGCATTACCTGCGCCCCGTTGAAAGCGATGCAAATAAAGCGTGCATTAGGAATCGGGATATTGAAGGAGAAATACCTCAGATGCGTCGGAATGCCTGGAGGAGTCGGTTATTGTCACGGGATATTTGCTCTCCTGAATGGAAAAACTGCACTGTAGCTCTTGTGAGAAAGAGAAAAGTAAGTGAATTGGCCTGATAGGTCGAGGGGAGGTGCTTTTTTTGGTTGAAGAGGAGGGGGTTTGAACCCACTGACTGTCCCCCTGCACTGCAACCAACCATTACAGTACTGAGGGGGAAAAGTGAATGAAAAAGAAAGTATAGACTTAGACCTTTTTAGGAACAATGGTGTAATTCGTTGTAAACACTGACTGCATTGTAATGATGTAGTAGATAGGTTGATTAACTGATTTGCTCGTGTTTGGACCAATCAACAACATTGGCAGCTTGATGTGAAAATTTATATTTAATATTGATCATAGTAGTAATTTAAAGTAAATACTACACTCAAAACATTACTTTTGCTGCATTTTCAATCTCCTTATTTCAAATGAGTTGAAACAACACAATTCTTAAGGATTTCTGTGGTACTACTTAATTGTTTTATGTTCAATCCACTTAAATTGGTAAAAACTAATAAGTTAACTTAATCGATTTGTGTTGGGACAATGTGAAGGAATTGTGTGGAACCCAGCATTTGTTTTACAGTGTAGGCTAATGTGAGTTTGAATCATACTATAGTAAAGTACTTGAATTAATCTGTTAGTAAGTCTATATACTACATTTTTATACTACAATACATCGCAGTTTACTATAGTAAAAAACATAAGTATAATAGTGTTGTGGTATGTTTTCAACAACAATATACAAGCATAGTTTACTATAGTAAAAACTAAAATATACTGCAGTGTTTATGACAGTTTATCAGTTCAATATAGGTGATATTACAGTATACTGTAGCTTGTAGCGGGCCTCACGGTGGCGCAGTGGATAGCACGTTCGCCTCACAGCAAGAAGGTCGCTGGTTCGAGCCCCGGCTGGGTCAGTTGGCGTTTCTGTGTGGAGTTTGCATGTTCTCCCTGTGTTGGCGTGGGTTTCCTCCGGGTGCTCCGGTTTCCCCCACAAGTCCAAAGACATGCGGTACAGGTGAATTGGGTAAGCTAAAATTGTCCGTAGTGTATGAGTGTGAATGGGTGTGTATGGATGTTTCCCAGAGATGGGTTGCAGCTGGAAGGGCATCCGCTACGTAAAACATATGCTGGATAAGTTGGCGGTTCATTCCGCTGTGGCGACCCCAGATTAATAAAGGGACTAAGCCGAAATGAAAATGAATGAATGTAGCTTGTAGCTTTCTATTACTAATAGAATCATATTGCTATACAATTATAAATGTTGTAAATAATAAAATATTTACATTACAGTATAAAACACTTTAGTATAGTGGGATTCAAAAACATTAATTCTGACAATAAATGACTAATATATGTTCATGTGTGAATATTTGAATTATATGTTACATTTGTTTTTACTTTTAATTTTCTTTTTTAGATAAATCAGTGATAAAATCAGGCATTTATTCTATATAAACATCTAAAGATGTTAGTTTTGCACATTATAAAATGTTACTTTGTATTGAATGAATATATATTAAGGCAATTTAACCCTTTTATTAAACCTTTTAATCAAAATAAATACAAGGTACTTTAATAATTTGTTCAATTTTAATATCAATTGCTATGTATATGCTAATAGAATATTCGAATTGTGTTTTTAATAAATGAATATTAAATATTTTTTAATCAAATTGTATTTTAAAAAGTCAATATATGAGAATATGAGTAAAATAAAGTGCCATCATCACTAAGTGTAATACATATATTTAACCAACAATGTAACTACATGCTTATTCTTGTTTGTAGTTATTAAAATATTTTAAGTAATAAGTGATCATACTAGTTTTTATTGTATTTTATATAGAAAAATGTCTGATTTTGCTGACACCTGGGTAAAACCTGGTGGTCTGACAAATTATAACAATGTAAAATGATATTATTTTTTCTCATGAATAGTATACATTAATCACAACACAGTGTTTTTACATACTTTAGTTCCATAGCACATGCAAAACAATAAAAAAGTTACATAAAAATGTTTAAAAATGTATATAAAATGTAAACTGTTGTTTCACATAATGATATTTTAATGTACGTCTTCTGTACGTAATTAACATATCTATAATATTTTTTCTCAAACTAAAATAAACTATTAATCAGCAATTTAATATTATATGCATGTTCTTCCCATGTTGGCGTGGGTTTCCTCTGGGTTTAATATTTTACTGAGCGTCTCCTGTAAATAAGGAAAAAATGTACGATAATATTATTGTTTTTCCTCATGGAAAAATACAATTAGTCATGACACAATTTAATATTAAACTAGTATTACATTTACTTCCTTAGCAACAACAACAAAAAATGTTACACAAAGTTGTTTTACCATTAAAATAACAATATTGCTACGACTCAAAACCCAAACTAAAGTGTGTCTGAATGGAAAAATCAACCAGTCATAACATTAGAGGTGAATATTATATTGTTAGCCAAACAAGATGAAAAGCTTTGTTTTGTTTTTCCTTACCCCATTTCTCTTATTCTACCTAGCTTGCCTGATTTTAATTGGCTGTCAGAGACGACGCTCCACCTGGGTGGTCAAACAGCTGAGCGCAAACCAAGTGTGAGCGACGGCGTTGTTGAATCGGCCAAACTGAGTCAGCAGGTTTGAAAACATTAATGCCTTTGTGCTCTCGCAGTGATTGTGTTTAATCTCTCGTTAGAGAAAAATGCACACTCGTAGGGGGAAAAATGCTTCAAACGGTACCAAATTAGGGTTCTTCGGCTTGTAACAATAGCTGAAGCCATCTTTTGCATACGGTTCCATGAATATCCATGCTTTGAAAGTGCTAAATATGACCTTAAACATATTTAAAATGGTATTTTTGATCAATAATAGCATACATTTCAGTAATAAAAGTGCTTATTTTATTAATATGGCAGCACGGTGGCTCAGTGGTTAGCACTGTTCGAGTCCCGACTGGGTCAGTTGGCATTTCTGTGTGGAGTTTGCATGTTCTCCCCGTGTTGGCGTGGGATCCTCTGGGTTTAATGTGTATTAATTAGATTGTAAACCTTACCACCTTTTCGTTGGAGTGCAGTGAGTGCACTATTCTGTGCTTCTGAATGGCTGTATTTAAATTTCTATTGTGTTTTGTCTGGTGCAAACAGCTAAATTGCTTATCACTGCAAATCTCGTCACGTAGCGTGTTGTTGGGACACGGGGTTACAATGTAACCTGCTCACCTAATGTTTATATTTGTAATATTGATATTATTTGCTAATTAATAACCACCTCATGTGGAACTCTGTGGAAGAAACTGTTTATTATAGTCGTTGTTTTTGTTTTATGCGCATACAAATGTTTTCTTGTAGCTTAATAATATTTCGATTGAACCACTAATTGCATATGGTTTGTTTTGAGGATGTTTTTTTAATCAGAACCATTAATATTCATTAATATCTTAATTTGTTTTCTAAACACAGAGGAAGGTCTAAAGGGTTTGGAACATAGTTTGGGTAATTAATAACATCATTTTCATCTTTGAGTCAACTTATCCTTTATAGGCTTCTGACAGAATCTCATGGCAACTTTTTGATTTAGTGGCTAATCATATTCATTTGTATCTTATTTGTACCTTTCAGTGTGATTTGCTCATCCTCTAATGAAAGAGGTACATTTTCATATGAACTGTATGAATTTGTACGAATTAGCCACTTTTCTGACAATATGTAAAATAGTTAAATTTCCTCGTGAGACCGGGCTGGTTCTTCAGGAGGATACGATTATAAATAGAAGAATCATTATGTCTAAAGAACCTTTTAAGAAATTATCTTTTTTTCTTTTGCTTACGCATTTCGGCTAAAATAAGTAATTTCCCAAAACCGTAAAAGTTAGCATGGAGTTAATGCGCAAATGTGTTCGAGCACATGTTGTGATTGAATCCGCTACGTCATTTGAAATACTACTTTGGGCCTTTTGTGCTAGAAATGATTTGCGGCGTGTTTTCCGATCCCCCTCGTCCTTGGAGTGTTTGCAGCGAAATGAGATAGGAGCAGTGTTTTTGGCAGAGCTGTGTTTCTCCGAGACCCACGCGGTTCGCCCTTAAACAGAACCACATTGAGCGCCGATCACGCTTTCCCTTTTCTTTCGACTCTCCTCGACATCTGACAGGTTGTGTTTGCGCCCAGAGAGGATGCGACACACGCCGATGAGTCTTTCCAGGAAGATGATGAAGAATGAGCCGTTTTATGAGTAATCTCGGTTACTCTGGGGAGTTTAAACGTATGAAAATCGTAAACACTGTCTGCTTTTCATTAATGTACTGCTTTTCTTATTGGCGCTGCTTGCTTAGCGAGCTTCACTATTACTTTCGCTCTTAGTGATTTGAACAACTAAGTATTTTGTGCTCCAGACATTGCTGACTCCTTAACTCATGCTGCTTTTCTAACTGCTTTTTTATGCCTGGCGGATTCTCCTCATTTAAAGGCCAGAATAGCCTATTTAAAAATGCAGAAACGTGCTTTAAAAGGTTTTTGATTAAAGGGATAGTTTATCAATTATGCAAATTTACTTATGAAGTGATTCCAAACATTTGTGAGTGTTTGTTTTTCTTCTGTTCAACACAAAAGCAGATGTTGGGAAGAATACTACTTTCATAGTATGGAAAAAATGCTATGGAAGTCAATGGGTGCTGGTTTCTAGCATTCTTCAAAATATCTTCTTTTGTGTTCAATCTCAATCTCATACAAATAAAAAAAAAGGTGAGGCTTTATTTTTTGGTTGAACTGTCCCTTTAAATTTGACAGTTTATTTTTTAGAAAAGCAATAACTGCCCAGCAGACACACAATGTCATAAGACGTTAATATTAGGTTAGATTTAGGTCGGCAGTATCAAAGGACAATGTTATTTTTACATCCAATAAGGATGTGAAACGACGTTGATATTTTGTTGATTTTAGATTGTGTTGGAAAGTGACCAAAATCCAACATCGAGCCAACATCTTAAGCCAACGTCATATTGACGTCAAATAATGACATTTATTCATCAGGCAACCAAAATCCCTAGACATCATAATGGTAACGTCCCCACAACGTCAAGCTGTAACATCATTAGACATTGATATTTTGTTGTTTTTAGATTGCGTTGGAAAGTAACCAAAATCCAACGTCTGTCTGACATCAGACATTGACTCTGGCCTGACGTTGGGTTCTGACATCAACACCATTTTCATTTCCAAACAAAGTGCAACGTCCTACGACGTTGGGGTACAACATCGATCTGATGTCACATACACGTTCTGTGCCTGCTGGGCGCAAGTAGGATTTTGAGTTGGTGTTTCAGCTCATTGGTTTGTTGACGAGAGATGAAAATCAAATAAATCTATGGAAGAAAACAAGTCTGAGAAAAGCAATTGCAAATTTATGTCCTCTGACCCTTTTAATCTCAGAATCGCAAGCTATAAACTCACTTCTAACAAAAATAAGTCAGAATCACAAGATATAGTTTGAAAGTCAAAAGTTTACACACCCTTTGGACTTTATAAAATGTAAAATCTTTCAAAATAAGACAGTATTTAGTTAACGTATTTAGCTACAGTAGTTCATATTAGAAAAATGCATGTCATTTTTTATTTAGCACTGTCCCCGAATAAGGTATTACACATAAAAGACTTTAAAATGTAAACCAAAAGGGAAAATGATGTGTGATTAATGATTTGAAAAGTGATGAAAATTACCCTTATTCAAGAGTGTTTACCTGGATAGTTTACCTGACGTTTTTACCTGAATAATTCCCTTCATGCGTCCCTTGTTTGTCCTGAACTGCTGCTGATCTTCAGGAAAATTCTTCAACTCCCATAAAAAACTTGCATACAAGTTTTTGTATATTTCAACACCTTCCAAAAATGATTATGGTTTTGAGATCCGTTTTTTTTTTCACACTGTGCACTATTGAAGGACTGATATACATCTACTACAGAATGTTCAATCACTCACTGAAGCTCCAGAAGTTAAACACGATCATCATTTCGTCATACAGTAGAAATCTTATGCTGCTCAGGAAATGTTTCTGATTATTATTAATGTTGAAGACAGTTGTGCTGTTAAATATTTCGGTGTGTTTTGTGATTCTTTGATGAATACACTCTAAAAATACACACTTTTGGTGAAATATGGACGATAGCAAATGCTAGGTTATAATTTTTTTAATACAATTTTATGTTTAGGGAGCCACAGTGGCTCAGTGGTTAGCACTGTCTCCTCTCAGCAAGAAGGTCGCTGGTTCGAGTCCCGGCTGGGTCAGTTGGCATTTCTGTGTGGAGTTTGCATGTTCTCCTCATGTTGGTGTGGGTTTCCCCCACAGTCCAAACACATGTGCTATAGGTGAATTGAATAAACTAAATTGGCCGTAGTGTATGAGTGTGTGTGTGTCAATGAGTGCGTATGGGTGTTTCCCAATAATGGGTTGCGGCTGAAAGGGCATCCGCTGGAATATGCTGAAATAGTTGGCAGTTCTTTCCGCTGTGGTGACCTCTGATAAATCAGAGACTACGCCAAAGGAGAATGAATGAGATCAATTTTAACCACTGTTTGGGTTCGTCCATACTTTCCCAATTTGTGTTGAAATAATTCAAATTTTTAAGTGTAGAAAATTCAACAGTTCTTATTAGAAATGTTCTTATCCTTTGCAATTGCCTTCAATATTTCATCTGAATGAGACATATTCCATGCAATGAATGATTGCATATATATTGACTAAGCAACACCGTCAAACTGCATGACAAACAGTTGGCTCATCTATTGTTCTTCTCTGGAGTTTTAGGAGACATGTGAATAAATCATAACTGGGAAACTATCAATTCTGTAAAGCTCATGTATCAGAGGCTCCCATGAGCTTGATGAAAGCTCCTTTTTTGAGGACGCTGGATATTTATATAGTCCTGATATATGAAAGATGTCTGCTGAAATCTGTAATTCTGTTAGTATGTCTCAGAGCAGGCCAAAGCGAGACAGTCCTGTCGTTTGTTTTGGAAAGACGTTAGATGCAAGCCACATGGGGAATGTTATGCACATTATATCTGTGCGAACTATAAGCCTGCACATATGTTCAGGAGTTTTGTCTTTTGTTTCTTTTTTGTCCAATATATAGGCAAGAAACGTGACTTATTTGTTGTTTCATGAGCAGATCTGGGTAGTAATACACTATATGTCATTTGGATTGCATAATTATATCCCAAAATCAAGTATTTGTAATTAGAGTAAATGACTTTTTTAATTAATTATTTTCAAGATTACAGATTAACTTTTTTTATGGGGTACACAATGGCAGTAAGTTGTTCACAATTCATTGTTTCTCCTAATTGTTTATATTCATTCATTCATTCATTCATTTTCATCCGATTTTCCGGGGCCGGGTCGCGGGGGCAGCCCCGGACCCCAGACTTCCCTCTCCCTAGTCACATCCTTTAGCTCCTCCGAAGGGATCCCGAGGTGTTCCCAGGCCAACCGAGAGACATAGTCTCTCCAGCGTGTCCTGGGTCTTCCCCGAGGCCTCCTTAGGTAGGCGTCCAGGAGGCATCCGAAACAGATGCCCGAGCCACGTCAGCTGGCTTCTCTCGATGTGGAGGTGCAGCAGCTCTACTCCGAGCTCCTCCTGGGTGACAGAGCTTCTCACCCTATCTATAAGGGTGCGCCCTGCCACCCTGTGAAGGAAACTTATTTCAGCCGCTTTGTATCTGAGGTCTTGTCCTTTCGGTCATGACCTAAAGCTCATGACCATAGGTCAGAGTAGGAACGTAGATTGACCGGTAAATTGAGAGCTTTGCCTTTCGGCTCAGCTCCTTCTTTAAAACAACAGACCGGTACATCAACCGCATTACTGCTGCCGCTGCACCAATCCCCCTGTCAATCTCATGTTCCATCCTTCCCTCACTTGTGAACAAAACCCCAAGATACTTGAACTCCTCCACCTGGGGTAAGGACTTTCCTCCAACCTAGAGATGGCAAACCACCTTTTTTCAGTGGAGCACCATGGCCTCGGATTTGGAGGTGCTGATTCTCATCCCAGCCGCATCACACTCGGCAGCAAACCGCCCCAGTGCATGCTCAAGGTCCATGTTTGATGAAGCTAACAGAACAACTTCATCTGCGAAAAACAGAGATGAAATCCTGAGGTCTCCAAACCGGACCCCCTCTAAGGCTGTGCATAGAAATTCTGTCTATAAAAATTATGAAGAGATTTGGTAACAAAAGGCAGCCCTGCCGGAGTCCAACATGTACTGGAAACAAGTCTGACTTATTGCCGGCAACACAAACCAAACTCCTGCTCTGTTCATACAGGGACGAGACAGCCCTACAGGAGGAAAACGCGGATTACTTCCATATACTTTAAATATAGTCTGTGTTAGTAAATGCAAGGCTATTTATGAAATCCAGGCATTACACTGTACGACAACATTTCAGATGACTGTTCTATAGCCTACAGCTAATCAATCTACAGCTAATCAATCTGGAGTGCATTACAGGTCTAAGGAAAATTATATAAATGTAATTTATCTTAAATAAAACAAATACATTTATAGATATAATATACAAGTATATAATTTCACTCACCTGGGAAATGGAGGCAACTTGAATGGTTTGTGAGCACAATTAAATGCACACAGCATGCCATATTATCTGATAATTGTAGGAAATAATTCCAAAAGGCAATTGACTGTGTAAAACCACATAAAACAAAACAAAAATACGATGTACTAATCAGCCGTAATCGGCTGAAGTGAAGTGACTGTGACCAGCGAGACCTAGCTGTCACTCAAGGGGCCCCGCCCTTAATTATGCAGACTTAATATAAATGAAAAGGATAAGTTATAAAAAATAAAAATACCCTGTCATGAAGGGTAATATTAGCTATGTGAACCAAAATCTTTCTTTGTACCAGGCTGTAAACACCTTTTTTCTGCTGTAAAGTTGGCCATTTTAACAGTGGGGTCAATAGAAATGTGCTCTATTATGTAGCCTGGACTAGCGGAATTTCGATGAATTGCAGTTTCAGTTACTTCCGTATTAGCTAATTAGCTAAATTATATACAGTGGGGCTAATCATTCAGGAAGGCTAATAATTCTGACTTCAACTGTATATAGGACATTCAATAAGGGGTATCACATCTAAATGTAATCCAAAAGTAATCAGATTACATTACCGTAAATGTGCAATCTACGAGACTATATGACTGACTACACATTTTGCTCTGTAATTTGTAATCAGTAACTGATTACAAATCATAAGTAATTTACCCAGCTCTGGTCATGAGTACCATGCCGTTTGGCCTTGATGGACATAAATGAAGAGCATTGAGTAAATAAATGAGGTTTGGAACGGTTTCAGATCTGGGTTTGTGGTTGTGACCACAAGGGTCAGGGTGGAGCGTGACTCAGTTTTGAGATGCTCCCCATTCACAACCCTGCGGTCTGGCATTTCAGCTGTAGAAATGAAGCACTGATATCTATACAATTTAAAATAACAGTTCAAAAGTAACTATAGGCATTAAAAGTGGGTAATAAAGTCTATATTTTTAATACTGCCTTTCATGGCTGATGCCTGAACTAAATAAAATCTTATTTTATTGCACCACAGAAAGTATGTGGTCTGTTCTGAGGAGTCAGAACCATAATATTAATTAATATCTTCATTTGTGTTTCGAAGACAGAGCAAGGTCTGAGGGGTTTGGAATGCCATTAGTCTAAATCTTTATTTTTGGGTGAACTAACCCTTTATAGGCTTCTTCCAATGCAATCTCACAGCAATTCATAACTTTTTGATATAATGGATCATTCGTAATAATTTACACTATCATATTTGTACATTTTAGTATGATTTGCTCATCATCTCCCAACATGAGGTGTGATTTTAAAATCATACATTTTCATACAAATGAAATAGTATGAATTTGTACAAATTAGCCACAATTCTGACAATACGTAAAATACACTCTAAGAAATTCTGGGTTCCACACAATCGATTTTTGTGTTGGGACAACATGAAGGATTTAGGTAAGTAAATTGAACATAAAACAATTAAGTTTTCCCCAAAAAACTGAAGAATTGTGTCGTTTCAGCTCATTTTAAATAATTCGTTTGAACAAACAACAAACGTCATTTTTTGAGTGTAGTTACATCTTCTTGTGAGATCGGATTGGTACTTCAGGATCATATGGTTCTAAATAGAACGGTTACTAAGCATTGAGTCAGGGGCATCGCCAGCGTTTTTGGGCCCTATACAAAACATTTTGGTTTGGGGGATGGTGCTATTGTCGAAAGTGAAAACCAGGGCCCTATGCACTCTGTCCCCCTTTTCCCCCCACTAGCGACGCCCTTAAATAAGTACTATTGAAATGTAAAAATCCTATTTACTACAGTATCATCTATTTAAAGACAAGTTCTATAGCTATTAAATATTGCCTACACTCTCAGAAATAAAGGACGTACTCACACTAGGTACAGTTGCTTTGAACCGTGCCGAACCGCTACCCTCACCCCCGACGGCCTGCACTCACACTGCATTTTGCCTTCTGAACCTGAGCACACTTACGTCATCGATGATGCGACTGTTCAGTATAACAGGAAGAGAAGCTCTCTCGCTCAGCACAGTGGACATTGCTTTAGTTATATCGTTTTAGTCGTTTGTGATGCAGTGACACGCAGTCAAATATTTTGCCGAACAGATCCACAACCTTTAACGCTCATAAATTATCAGAAAAGTCTGCACATATTAGGAGGTTTGTTGAAGGTTCAGCTGACGTGCAGCGAGGGGTTTGAGTCTTTAATAAACTATGACAGTTTGCATTCATTAAAAAGTAAGAATGATTAATAAATTCATATGAAACAGTCCCTTAAAAGTGACGTTGTGTCTTCAGTTTCCGGCTCAGGCACGCTTTGCACTTACACTACAAGCGTACCACGGTAAAGCCCAACCGAACCGCGATCTGGCACACCTTTTCCAACCGGGCAAGGGCCGGCCAACTGAACCGTGCCTGGGCCCGATTCAGAGCACTCACACTTGTCAAACGAACTGGGAAACGCGACCGGGCATGGTTTGGATAGCATAGTGTGAGTGCACCCAAAGGTACAAAATCTGTCACTGGGGTGGTAACTTTTCAAAAGGTACTTTTTTTGTACCTTTAAAGGAACCTGTTATTAATACCTAAAAAAGTACAAATCTGTACCTCATAGTTCCTTAAAAGTAAAAAAGTGAACCTTAAAGGTACAAAAGTGTACCCTAAAGGTACTCATGTACAGCTGTAAAGTACCTAAGTGTACCTTTTGAGAAGGTACCGCCCCAGGGACAGCTTTTGTACCTTTATTTCTGAGAGTGTAGTAACTTTTCACCTACTCTGGAGTATACAAAATAACAGTGCAAACATGTTCTTTTTTTCGTTTGAGTACAGGTTTTGACCAACCCAAGAGTGAGTAAATGAAGGAACTTTATGTTCATCAAAAGAATCCCCATTAATGTCCTTGAATTTCATCCCGTCCATTTCCCCAAACATCAGAGAAGCGCTAAACTCGCCACTATTTTGGAAAGCAGTTCTTGCGTCACTCTAATTTCTGGTGGTTTTACACCTCGACGGCTCTTTGTTCTTGTCTCAAACACTTTGTTCCTGGTTTTATACTTGTGTGTGTGTGTGTGTGAGTGTATATATTTCCGCAACACTAACCTCACCTTCTTCCGAGGCAGCTGTAGACCTCCAGTGATGTAGTGAGGTAAGAATGCACGACTTCAAAGAACAAATGCAAACTGTTTTTCAACCTCTGTCATCCCGTAATAAAATAAAAACAAACCGATGCCGAATGCCATCACGTACGTGCCTTTGAGACATTACATTGGGAATCGCACAGGCTACGACATTGAACACACATTCCCAGAAGGCAAATCCACAGTCTTACAGTACATGAAACTAGAAAAAGTTGAGTAAAGGAAGAAAAGGGGAATTGGCAATGAGGCGAAATTCCAATAGAGCTGCATGGAGCGTCTGCTTGTGAACTGAAACCCGTGCTAATGGGTTTCAGATGTAGCATGTCTTGCACTCTCAAGCGTGCATAAAACATTCTGTCGTGGGGGAATCTAAGAAACGGCAGGAATTTACTGCATCCAGTCCTAAAGATACGTGCACGTGCTAACGCTGTTTGGGGAAAATTAAAGACTTGCATACATTTGCACTTTAAAGATTTAGCTTGGTCTACTAAGTGGTACTCTACTAAAAGACAGATTTAGTGTACTAAACATCCAAATGGCCAATCCAAATAGCATGTAAATCCAAATAGCATGTCTCCAAATGATTAGTTTTTCAAAAGCAGATCTCTGTCGCTAAAATGTATGAGTTGTCTTTTATTAATGTCAAACTTGGTGCAACAAATCCTTTGCCATAGCCAAATATACTGTACACAATGAAGATACACACTCTTTTCCACTCCATATGCACCAGACACTTTCTTATAAACACGTTTTTGGGGAAACATTGTGCAATTCTGAGTGTGCTTCACACAGGTGAGTGTATACATACACAGTGTGTGTGTGTGTGTGTGTGTGTGTGTGTGTGTGT
>CAIGQW010053379.1:747426-767393 GCA_903798125.1 Danio choprae
GTGTGTGTGTGTGTGTGTGTGTGTGTGTGTGTGTGTGTGTGTGTAAAAAAGCTGCAAAACTAACTTAAAAGTGTCATGGGATCTACCCAGCAGGCACAGGACGTCAACATGACGTCAGATTTACGTTGTACCCCAATGTTGTAAGACGTTCCATTTTGTTTGGAAATGAAAATCGTGTTGATGTCAGAACCCAACATCAGGCCAATGTCAATGTCGAACGTCGGACAGGCATTGCATTTTGGTTGCTTTCCAACGCAATCTAAAAACAATAAAATATCAACGTTTAATGTTGTTACAGCTTGACGTTGTGTGGATATGACGTCTATCAGACGTTGGATTTTGGTTGCCATACCTGACAAATAAATGTCATTATTTGACGTCAATATAGCGTTGGTTTAAGATGTTGGCATGACTTTGGATGTTGGCAACTTGCCAACACAACCTAAAATCAACAAAATATCATTATGTCACGTCGTTTTTGGACGTCAAAATAACGTCCTTAGATGCTGCCGACCTAAATCTAACCTAATATTAACGTCTTATGATGTTGTGTGTCTGCTGGGTATATATTGCTGCTCTATGATTTTATCCTCCCTTTAGATAAAAGTGTCTCTTAAATATGTCAATGTATATACAACAATGACAACAAAAACAGAGGGGAGAATATTCATTGAAAATGGCTTAAATTTTGTCTTGTTTCTCTCACTAAACTACCAATTTTTAAAAACAAAAATATACAAGTATGCTGCTAAGTATGTATGCTACTTGTTTCCTGGACCCTTTATAGCTCACCAGCTTCCGTTCTATGGAAAAGAGCGGATTGGACATCTACAAAACATTTCCATGAGCACATGAGGGTGAGTATCATAATTTAGATGTATTATAATTATTTTTTTATAATCATACCATACAATCAATCAAAACCCCTGAGGCCCTTGTTCATCTTCACAACACAAAGGAAGATATTTTTGATCAAATCCGAGAGCTGAGATCCTCCATATACAGCAATGGCCCCGAGACGTTCAAAGTCCAGAAAAGCAACTGAAAACATTTTCAAAACATTTCATGTGACTTCAAACATTTGATTGTAATTAAACGAAGCTCCAAAAACACTTTTGTGCACCATACAGGACTGTAAAAATGACTTTGTCCACCAGTGTCTTCTCATGTCAGGAGGCATTTACTACAAACAAAGTCGATTGTAGTTTTTTGGGTGCACAAAAGTGTTTTGGGGGCAGCACAGTGGCTCAGTGGTTAGCACTGTCGCCTCACAGCAAGAAGGTCACTGGTTCGAGTCCCGGCTGGCCCAGTTGGCATTTCTGAATGGAGTTTGCATGTTCTCCCTGTGCTGGTGTGGTTTTCCTCCGGGTGCTCCGGTTTCCCCCATAGTCCAAACACATGCGCTATAGGTGAATTGAATAAACTAAATTGGCCGTAGTGTATGAGTGTGTGTGGATGTGAGAGTGTATGGGTGTTTCCCAGTACTGGGTTGCCGCTGGAAGGGTAAACCGCGTAAAACATATGCTGGAATAGTTGACAGTTCATTCCGCTGTGGCGACCCTTGATAAACAAGGGACTAAGCCGAAGTAAAATGAATGAATGAATGTGTTTTTGGAGCTCTCAGATTTCATCTAAAATATCTTAATTTGTGTTCTTAACAGAAACAAAGGTCTCGGGAGATTGGTACGGTATTGAAAGAATTTTTTGTGTGTGAGCTAACCCTTTAATTATGCTCTAACGCCCATTTGTATTTGTTCTAGATCATCACATGTGACGCAGTGACATCTCGGAAGACATCTGTGCCAGTTTACTTAAGACGCACCTTCAAAACACTGTCTTTTAAACCAACGACAGCTGCTTTCTGTTTCAGGAAACATCCGTGGACTCGCAGGGTCGTGAGGTTACTAAATATCCGGTCCTGATTAGAAATACTCTGCATTGGTGCTTCACCGACCATCGCATGTCCAAACACATCCATTCTCACTCATATGAAGAAAAAAAAACCACAGATTCATTCATATAAACGCCATTCATGCATAGAACGACAAACCGTTTTGACTCCTTGCTTAATTCGGTCATTAATCTTTTACAGATCGGATGTGCACTTCCAGGTTTGGATGAAGCATTCGCATCTGCAGTTAATTACGAAGAACGTGGGACGCTTATCTCAGTGGCTTCGTCTTGATAATGTAAATCCGCTCCCTAGTGCAAGTGCACAGGGGGGGCCATGCTAAGAAAGAACAATTTACGCTCCGGGGAACCATGTCTTCATACACCCCGAATGTTTTTGGTTTAACCTGACTGTAAACGTGTCATGTAAGAGTGTTCCAGTGATAATTCATAAGCGTCTGCAATGTTTTGGGTCTTGAAACACCTGGTTCTGTTTGTGAAATGGTTTTGTCAGCATATGTGCCCCGCTGTGGTTGAAGTGCACTTTTTGGTGTGGAATCCCCAAAAATCTGGGCGAACTTGAACGCAAAAGAGGATATCAGGTTTCAGGTAAGGTTTTGCAGGTCCGTGTTTGGTTTTCAGTTGGGTAACCGATATATGTTTTGACTATAGTTTATTGCAGACGATGACTCTTGGCATGCACCACTTCCTGCTGAGTCTACTAAGCCAGTGGTTTCCAACCCAAGGGTCGCGGCCCCTCTGGGGGTCACCAGAGATTTACAAGGGGTCACTCTAGGTTGAGGGTTACAAGTACAAATGAAACCAATATCAATTTGATGATTAATGAAATTGCTGATTATTACTACTTTTATAAGTAATAGGTGTATTTAATCACAATTGAAAAGTACTTACCTTTTAGAATTAAGTTTCTTGTGGCAACACGATGACTCAGTGGTTACCACTGTCACCTCACAGCAAGAAGGTTGCTGGTTCAAGTCCTGGCTGCGTCAGTTGGCGTTTCTGTGTGGAGTTTGCATGTTCTCCCCGTGTTGGCGTGGGTTTCCTCCGGGTGCTCCAGTTTATCCCACACGCTATAAGTGAATTGAATAAAACTAAATTGGCCGTAGTGTATGAGTGTGAATGTCAGAGTGTATGGATGTTTCCCAGTACTGGGTTACAGCTGGAAGGGCATCCGCTGTGTAAAACATGCTGGATAAGTTGGCGGTTCTTTCCGCTGTGGCAACCCCTGATGAATAAAGAGACTAAGCCGAAGGAAATGAAGTTTCTTCCAGCATTTCCCCCATTCATTAAGTCAGAAAGTAGATTTACATTTACAGTTCAGATCATATGGTACATTCAAGTCATGTTGGATGAATCGTATTTGAGTTGAGTGCACATGAACACCACCACAACGTCGTTAAAAGAAGTAGGAAACTCAACCTTTTCTTTAAACACAAGAGTTTCAGAGTTCAGTGAGAAACATGATGAAATCACTGATCTATAATAGAGAATTATATATAACATTATACATCTTATTATATATAGATTAATGGGTGGAATTCATGGATGCAAACTCAACTCTTGTGGGTTGTCAGTGAAAAAAACAAACAAACAATGTATGCAAATACTTTGCTCGCCATTTTTTATAAGCAGAGTTAACAAACCCTGTTGTGTTTTCTTGTAATTCATCAAAAGTAGGTACAATGGCATCTTGTGCTGATGAAAGTGACTTGAAGAACATCGTTATTACGATGTATCAACTCATAAGTAAGACTGACCCCGGAGGAAAGGAGCGGAAGCTAGATGGATTACTTAAGGATTTTAAGCTTGTAAGTCAACCAACATTTTTTTGTTTATTTCATAAACTTGGCCATTGTTAACTTTATTTTTTTAATGTTTACGCAGTTGTTGCAGTTTTTAAATCAACTGATAATTAAGTTCCTGTCTGCTAGGTGTTTTTAAGAGACCCAAAACAAAAACGTCCACATTAATCACTCACACTTATTCATTCATTATCTTTTCGGCTTAGTCCCTTTATTAATCTGGGGTCGCCACAGCGGAATGAACCGCCAACTTATCCAGCATATTTTTTATGCAGCGGATGCCCTTCCAGCTGCAACCCATCACTGGGAAACATCCATACACACCCATTCACACACATACACTGCGCCACCGTGCAGCCCACTCACACTTAAATGGTTTTAAATGTTTATGATTTCCTGTCTTCTGTTGAACACAAAGGAAGATATTCTGATGAATGTTGGAGTAAAACAGCCGTTGACTTCCATAGTATTGTTTTTGTTTGTACTATGTATGTCAATAGCTGTGTTTCCATCCACCTATTTTTAATGCGCATTTTGGAATATCGCATTAAAAAACCCTGGATGGGAATGCCGAGATGCTCATAAATATGAAAATGCTCATAAAAAATGGTATAAACTTTTATCCAATAAGAAAAAATACATAAACTACGACGAAAACACATTTACCGAATAAATTCCAGCATGCGCATCAAAAAGTCATGCGATTTCGCTTCAACAGATCATGCAATAACAAAAATGACGGAAAGTGACAGGTATGTTTGGGTGGACGATAAGGTCCAATCATTTTTAAATGTTATATAAGAGAAAGAAGTGACGACAATCCTTGATTTTAAAAGGATATGACGAACCGTGAACTATTTTGTGTAATAAATGGAAGAGCCTTAAGCAGAAATACATGGCTGAATAAGTAATCTTGTCTACGTGTTCTAAGACGCAAGTAAGTTATTATATATGAACAAAGGGTTTTCCTTACGTGGCAACTTTCCATTTTTTTATATTTGCCGCCAGTTTATCAAGAAGTGATGATTTTGTTCTCTTGGACTCGAATGGAAACGGTGCTTTATTCGCACATGTTTTATGCCATATTCCAGTTTTGCGCATAAATTTAATTTGCATCTTTAGATGGATACATGGCTAATATCTGCCTTTTCCAACATTCATCAAAATATTCTGTGACAGGAGAAAGAAATTCCTTAAAACCGCTTGAAACTTTGACACTTCCAACTTTGTGAGGACATTTTTTTGGGTGAACTGTCCCTTTAAGCAGTTTTTGAAATGTTAAAATAAGGGTCTACTGGGAAAAAAAGTCAGGAACCACATTCCAAGCCGTCACCCTTCACCCATTATGCAGACTTTACAGTTTAGCAGTTTGTAGGGAAGCTTTTGTCGCAGGTTTTGGCATTGTGAGTTCTCACCTCATATTTGATGACATTAGTGACCAATCAGCTCTGTCTACCTCACACTTGCTTACGATGCAACTTAAACGAGGTCAGTGTTAAGACTTTGAGAAAGGCAGAGCCAGAGACTAAACCTGGACATGATCCAGATCTCTGATTATTTGCACAGCGGCTCCCCATCCCCAGCCACTCCAGCAATGGTTGTTTACGTTGAAATTGACCCAGAAAATATGGCCACCAGACCCCCTTATGGCTGAAGTGAAAATAGCATCACAATTCATGCAAAGAGCAGTTAGAAGCAAACATAAGGACGGCTTCTTTCCCAACGCGTAAATCTAAAGCTGTGAGATACTGCAAACTAAGTGTAGGAATGGCCATAATGGGAGAAAGCTGAAAGTATGGACCTCCCGTAGGAATGAGTATGTTTTGCCTAGATGGCAGTGAGATACAATGGGCAAAGTCTCCGGCTCCTGCTGAGAAAAAAACACCCGGCGACGTCCCTCTTGAGTTTCAGGAGAAAATTTCACAGTGTCTCAAACTGTGTTTAGATTTCCCAAGATACCAAAACTTATGACTGTAAAACCTTTTCTGAAGGGTACGCTGTTGGCCTCTGTATCGCCATCTGTGGTTGAAACATAAAATTGCGCAACTTTAAAAAAACAAATTCATTTCAGCTGTGCTTTACATCATTTAAAAACTCATGGTTCAATAGTAACCTAGTACTTCCCACAAAATAAGACCCTTCACTTGTTTTTACATTTCCCTTTAGGAACATTTAGGGGAAATTCTGTATCTTGCTCTTCTGCTACTGTATTCCAGTCGTTTTTAATCGCACCACCGGCAGCTAGCTCTCTGCAACTCTCACATGGTCACTCACTGAAGCTAAGCAGGGTCAGTACCTGGATGGGAGACCACATGGGAAAGCCGGAAGTGATGTTAGTGAGACCAGCAGGGGGCGCTCAACCTGCTGTCTGTGTGGGTCCTAACGCCCCAGTATATTGATGGGGACTCTATACTGCTCAGTGTGTGCCATCTTTTGGATGAGACGTTAAATCAAGGTCCTGACTCTCTGTGGTTGATCAAATTCCCAGGATGTCCTGTACAGTAGGGGGCCAAATTTGCCCACTGGTTTCTGTCCATCATGGCCTCCTAACCATCCCCTTATGATAATTGGCTTCATCACTCTGTCTCCTCTCCACCAATCAGCTGGTGTGCGGTCTGGCGCAATATAGCAGCCGTCACGTCAAGCAGGTGGATAGTGCACACTGGTGGTGGATGAGGAGATCCCCTCAAAAATGTGTAAAGAGCTTTGAGTGTCCAGAAAAGCGCTATATAAATGTAAGGAATTATTGTTATTATTATTATTATTACTACCATTGTGACTGTTTCTCATAATTGCAAATTTATTTCTTCCAGCTGCAAACTTTGTCTAATAGTTGTGGCTTATTCTCTAACCTTTTATTTTCGCAATTGTGACTTGTATTTTCATAATTGCGACTTATTTTGAAATTGCAATGTTGTTACCATTGTCACTGTTCCTCATAGAGAATTTTATTGAAGTTTTTTATAATAGCAACTTTAATTTATCGTAAAATGCGACTCATTTTGTAATTGCAACATTTTGTCACCGTTGTGATGTAATATCTTCAGTTTAAAGTTTTTTGTTTAAAAAAAGTGATATGTTTTGTCTCACATTGTTAATTGCGACTTCACAATTGTGGCTTTTATTTCTCGAAGTTGTGACTTATTTTTGAATTGTGACTATTTGTCCATCTATAGTTTTATGCTGTGTTCACACTAGATGCGTTTTGTGTGTATAAATCACGCGTGAACATTTTGAGTTTACTCGCTTTATTCGCGCATGAAATTCACTTCAGGGGCAGCACGGTGGCGCAGTGGGTAGCACATTCGTCTCACAGCAAGAAGGTCACCGGTTCGAGCCCCGGCTGGGTCAGTTGGGGTTTCTGTGTGGAGTTTGCATGTTCTCCCCGTGTTTGCGTGGGTTTCCTCCGGGTGCTCCGGTTTCCCCCACAGTTCAAAGACATGCAGTATATGTGAATTGGGTAAGCTAAATTGTGCATAGTGTATGAGTGTGAATGGGTGTGTATGGATGTTTCCCAGTGATGGGAAGGGCATCCGCTGCGTAAAACATATGCTGGATAAGCCCAGATTAATAAAGGGACTAAGCCGAAAAGAAAATGAATGAATGAATGAATGAAATTCACTTCACAATAGACGCGGATTCGCATCATGGGCGGGGCTTCTGTCTGCTCACTCTAGTTTCGTTGCTAAACGTCTAACATAGAAACTGAACTCCAGAAACTATACCTGGATGATGGAAGCTTTCAGCGGTGCTTCCGACTGAGCCGAGCCCAGTTTGATGAGCTGTTGTCCGATGTCGGCAGGAGGATTTCCCCTCGGGACACCAACAACCAGCGCTACATCATAATCACACCCCTACAAGAGCAAGCTCCTGATTGGTTAGCGACCCACAAGAATTGACTTGGATCCATGAATTCAGATTTTCCAACTCAAGCGATTCTGCCTCATTCTCGCGAATAGCGCTGCAGGATGTCTATTCGCATCTTTGCATTGACTTAACGTAAATCACTCACTTCAGATCACTGCTTCAGCCGCATCTGGTGTGAACGCATCATTAGAAGTGCAACTTTTCGCCCCATTATTACTTCACATTTCTTGTAGTTATGACTTATTTTGTAATTGCAATGTTTTATCTCACAATTGTGATTTAATATATAGTATATTATATTTAATATAAGTAATTTTCACTTTTTAATACTTTACTTTTTGTCTCACCATCATAACTTTGCCCCCAATTGCAACTTTATTTCTTTCCACAACTGTGACTTTTATTTTTATGTAGTTGCGACTTTTATTGTAATTGCAGAGTTTTATCTAACAAGACATAAAATCGTAGAAACTGTACACGTTGTCTCACAATGATATTCGTGACTATTTTTTCACAATTGCTAACTTTTATTTCTCGTAGTTGTGACTATCGTCATCTACAGTTTTAGAAGTGCAACGTTTCCCACCATTATGCCTTAATATCTTAAACATGGAACGTTTTCTCATTTATTGTAGTTACGACTTATTGTGTAATCACAATGTTTAATCTCGCAATTGTATATGTAAGAAAGTTTGTTTGTCTTACGGTCATAATTGCAACTTTATTTTTTTCCACAATCGCGACTATTATTTCTCGTATTTGTGACTTATGTTCTAATTTTAACGAAATGTTCATCTGCAGCTTTAGAAGTATCTTTTCTCACCATGATGACTTAATATCCTTTCAAGAGTTCACACTTAGATAATGCTCAACTATAATAGCAGGTTTGGCATGCTGTCCCGGGAGAGAACCCTGAGCTCGGAGATAGATGAGCCCAAGGTTCCCGCATGGTCAAAGAGCATTAGGAGGGATACGAGATCAGAAATTTCTCGAGAGCCCCCAGTTTGTGTGTGTGTTTTGTTTTGTTTTTTTACACTGAGAATTGATTCAGTATGTATGACTGTTATTACGGTGCAATTATTTACATGCTTTTAGACTGTGGGAGGAAACCAGAGTACCTGGGGAAAACCCACACGAACACAGGGAGGACATGCAAACTCCGCGCAGAAAGTGCCGACTGGTTCAATTGAACCTTCGGCCTTCCAGCTGCGAGGCAGCAGCGCCGGCCGCTGAGCCACCATGTCGCCCGATCATAGAAATGAGGAAGAGGAAGAAGGGAAGGATAGAGGGTGGGGGGGTAACTTCACAAAAATGCAACTTTGCTTTATTTCTTGTAGTTATGACTTATTTCGTAATTGCAATGTTGACCTAATGTCTTCAAAGACTTTACTTTATATCTCACCATCATGATTTTTCCAAATTGCAACTTTATTTTTTCACAATCGTGACTTTTATCTCTTTGTATTTGTGACTTATATTCATATTTTAACTCAATGTTCATCTACAGTTCTGATTTAATATCTTAAATATGCATCTTTTGAGACTATTTCTCATAACTGTGTCTTTATTTCTTAATTCTGTATCATGGTCTGCTTGATTCAGCTAGAGCGTCCTTCAAGAAACAGCAGCATAAATCTGAAGCCCAACAGTTACTAATAGCACCCTTGACAGATAACGCTTAACAGCCCTAAATGGCTAGTTCCAGCACAAAGCAACAATCCTCTGTGGAAAGAGCACCAAACAGCCTCTTTTATGGGTGTGAAAGTCAAGCAAAGCAGGTGTACCCCGGACAAATGGATGGACAGCCTGGAATATCATTACGGACGTGAAGAACAGATGCTCGACAGCTCGATAACCAGCACATCCTACCTGTGCCCACGGTCTACAGCGCTTCCTGCAGCTGTTTTCTGCCTCGATGCACAGGAACCAAAGGTCAGTGCTGGTATGTTCACTATTTTGGTGCTTAACTAAGAAACACTGTAAAGTGCGGACACCTAAGAATGAAACTATACCTTCACTTGATTCAAAACTGTTACTCTTTTGGACACAAATTAAGGTATTTTGAAGTATGTCAGAAGCTATTGACTTCCATAGTGTTTTTTATTCCTGCTATGGATGTAAGTGGCCACCTAAGCCCATTTTGACCACTGAATAAATTATAAATAAATGTTATAAAGACTTTTAACCTCAGAATTCAGCCTTTTTTCAGAATTGCGTGATACAAATTTGCAATTCTGACTTGTTTTTCTCAGAATTGTGAGATGTATACTCTATATTGTGAATTATAAAGTCAGAATTGTGGTATATAAGCACAATTTTGAGAAATAAAGTCGCAGTTGAGAGTTATTAAGGTCAAAATTGTGATATAAAAAGTTGCAAAAGATGTAAATTCTAACTTTATAACTCGCAATTGTGACTATTTCTCCGAAATATGAATTTCCAAATTGCAATTGCGAGTTTATAGCACACAATTGTGACTTTGTTTCTCAGAATTGCGAGATATAAAGTCCAAATTCTGGAATTGTGGCTTTTTAATCTCATAATTCTGACTTTATAATTCATAATTGCGACTATTTCTCAGATTTCTGACTTTATATCTTACATTTGTGAGTTTATATTTCACAATTCTGTCTCTATAACTTGCAGTTTCGAGTTTACATCTAACAATTCTGAGAAAAAATCTGAATTGCGAGTCTTTATTGTGCAACTCTGAATCGCGATAACCTTTTTTTATTTTTAATTCAGTGGTGAAAACGTCCTTCCATAGCTTCCAGTTCATTTAATCTTTCATTTATCTTTGGCTTAGTCCCTTTATTCATCAGAGGTCGCCACAGTGGAATGAACTGCCAACTTATCCAGCATATGTTTTACTCAGCGGATGCCCTTCCAGCTGCAACCCATACACACTCATTCACACTCATACACTACGGTCAATTTAGTTTATTCAATTCACCTATAGCGCATGTGTTTGGACTGTGGGGGAAACCAGAGCACCCGGGGGAAACCCACACCAACACGGGGAGAACATGCAAACTCCACACAGAAATGCCAACTGACCCAGCCGGAACTCGAACCAACGACCTTCTTGCTGTTAGGTGACAGTGCTAACCACTGAGCCACCGTGTCGCCCCTACCAGTTTCCAACATTCTTTAAAATATCTTCATTTAACTACTTAAAAAATAAACCAATAAAGTTTTAGAACCACTAGAAACATCAATATTTGGGTGAACTATCCCTTTAAATGAATGTCCAATGACTAAGCCTTCGGGCTAATGTAAGAACAACATTATATGAAGTGCTCAAAAGTCATTCCCCCTCCCTGCGGACCCGTGCTTGTGTGGTCACGTTTGGCGCCTTTGTGTTGAGGGTCAGTTTGTGCTAGGAGTCCATCAGATGGCCAGCTGTGTTTGCCTGTGCTTTGACAGCTATGCAGGAAACCCAGTGCATCAAACCCACTCACACCCTCATGCAAACACACGTAGTGCATTAAGCTCAAGCGTGCAGTCACTGGGAAACAAACAGTGTAAATAGATTGAATATACAACTTGAGGGGGTTTGTTGTTGTTGTTTTCTGGATACATCCACAAGCAGAGCTGGATAGATTGCTTATATTACTGATCTGTTACTGATTACAAATTAAAAGACAAATGTATTGTAATTTGGGTTACTTTTGGATTACTTTAAGATTACTTATGCGCTAACGTAAATAAAACAAAATGTCCTCGTTCTTTATCTGCAACAAGAGCCCCAACAGCTTCTTTACACATACTAGTATACCTCGCAGTTAGCGTTTGCTGCTAGTAACACTGAATAAAACTAAATCACACCTGAACGTTTACCTCAAACAACACTTAATAACACAATTTACACCAATATCACCTCAAAATTAAATACTGATTTCACGAACATACACTGTAAAAAAAAGTTGGGTTCCACACAATCGATTTGTGTTGGGACAACATGAAGAAATTAAGTTAATTTATTAGTGTTTACAAATTTAAGTGGATTGAACATAAACCAATTAGGTTGGCCTAAAAAAAAGCTAAAGAATTGTGTTGTTTCAGCTTATTTTAAATAAGTAGTTTGAACAAACATCATTTTTGGAGTGTGTATAAGCAGATTTATTATGAAAAACATTTTAAAATTTTTCATTTGTGAAGATCTTACTGCCATTGTGTAAATAATGCACTGTAAAATTTCTTCATGTTGTTCTAACACAAATCGATTAAGTTAACCTAATTGTTTTTACAAATATAAGTGGATTGAACATAAAACAATTAAGTTGTCCCCCAAAAAATTAAGCAATGTGTTGTTTGAAGTCATTTTAAATAAGTTTGAACGAGCGGCATTTTTGAGTGTAATCATGTAATCCATAAAATAGCAACTGTAATCTGATTAATTTAAAGTTAAAGTTAAAGTTACTCAACTTAAAATTTTAAGGCAACCAGCTTCAGGACATTTTTTGACTCAACTTAACTCTGCACTTGAGGGGCGACGCGGTGGTGCAGTGGGTAGCACAATCGCCTCACAACAAGAAGGTCGCTGGTTCGAGCCTCGGCTGGGTCAGTTGGCATTTCTGTGTGGAGTTTGCATGTTCTCCCCATGTTCGCGTGAGTTTCCTCCGGGTGCTCCGGTTTCCCCCACTAGTCCAAAGACATGCGGTATAGGTGAACAGGGTAAGCTAAAATTGTCCGTAGTGTATGTATGTGAGTGTATGTGAGTGTGTATGGATGTTTCCCAGTGAAGGAATCCGCTGCATAAAACCTATGCTGGATAAGTTGGTGGTTCATTCCGCTGTGGCGACCCCAGATTAATAAATGAATGAATGAAATCTGCACTTGACTCGATTTAAGTTAGGTTGAATTAAGTTGGATTAAACTTGGGTTGAAAGTTGAGTCAACTCAAAAAAAATAGCAAGTTGCTTTACAATTTTGAGTTGAGTCAACTTTTTTTTACAGTCTAGTTAACTCCAATTACAAGTACTTCATTTTGTAAACCTGATAACGTAATCTAGATTACATATAATACATTACTACTCAGATCTGCATTCAAATTAAGTCCCTTATTCCAAAATGAAACAGACAAATAAATAATTTGATGGTAAAAATTTAAGGAACATTTTTGAACTTTTATTTAGATTAAATCAAACAAAATCTCACTGACTTAATTTTTTTTAGTTGAATCAACTTAACTTTTCTAGTCAATCAAACTGACTAAATGTATTAGGTTAAACTTTGTATAACTAAACAGTTGTTTTTGTTTAAACCTCACTGTGAAAAATACAGGATTCCACACAATTCATTTATGTTGTCCCAACACAAATTGATTAAGTTAACTTAACAGATTTAAGTGGATTGAACATAAAACAATTAAGTAGTTTTAAAAAATCCCAAGAACTGTTGTTTCAACTCATTTTAAAAAAGTAGTTTGAACAAGCAGCAAAATATTGTTTTGAGTGCAGATTAACTTATTAAAATAAGTAGCATAAAAACATTTGTCATGACATTTTCTCCAGATTTGTTTCTAGTGTATACTGCACTGTACACTGTAAACAAAAGAATCTTTTTTTGTTGAATCAAATCAACTTCAATCAATCAAACTGACACAAAATATTAAGTTAAACTTTGTATAACCTAAAAAAATTTTATTGAAAGCTTTAATTAAAAAATTGTAATATATTAAAGGCCTCACGGTGGCGCAGTGGGTAGCACGATCGCCTCACAGCAAGAAGGTTGCTGGTTCGAGCCTCAGTTGGTGTTTCTGTGTGGAGTTTGCATGTTCTCCCCGTGTTGGCGTGGGTTTCCTCCAGGTGCTCCGGTTTCCCCCACAAGTCCAAAGACATGCGGTACAGGTGAATTGGGTAAGCTAAAATTGTCCGTAGTGTATGTGTGTGAATGAGAGTGTGTGGATGTTTCCCACTTATGGGTTGCAGCTGGAAGGGCATCCGCTCCGTAAAACATATGCTGGATAAGTTGGCGGTTGATTCCGCTGTGGCGACCCCAGATTAATGAAGGGACTAAGCCGAAATGAAAATGAATAATATATTAAAAATATGTTAAAGCAGGGCGGCATAGTGGCTTAGTGAGTAGCACTGTGGCCTCACAGCAAGAAGGTAGCTGGTTCGAGTCCTGGCTGGGTAAGTTGGCATGTTGGAGTTTGCATGTTCTCCCCGTGTTCACGTGGGTTTCCTCCGGGTCCAAAGACATGAGATATAGGTGAATTGAATAAATTGGCCGTAGTGTGTGAGTTTATGGGTGTTTCCCAGTACTGGGTTGCGGATGGAAGGGCATCCCCTGCGTAAAACATATGCTGGAATAGTTGGCTGTTCATTCCGCTGTGGCGACCATAGATAAATAAGGGACTAAGCCAAAGGAGAATTAATGAACGTTAAAGCAACATAAAAATATTCATTGTCTTGACTTTTTGTACTTATTTACACTGTAGTGAGCCTAGGATTGGATAAAAACATAGCATATAATAGCATTCTAATTAAATCATCATCCCAAAGTAAATGTTACATTTAAAGCTAAAAAAATTATAACGTACTCGACTCCAAAGAAGGCATTAGCATCGTTAATTAGCATATCTTAAGTTTAACAGTGGAACATCTAAGAAATGATAACGATATGATGGCTACTAAAGCCACAAAAGTCTCCATTTGCTTTTCCTTTCAGAAATCGTGATATTAAAGTGCTTTCCTTCGTGACCTTTCTATCCCACAGGCCTCTGGGGTGGACGCGGCTCAAAGACAAAGTCAAGCGTTTGTTTGCTTAGCATTAGCAAGCGCGATCTCGTCGGAGCAGCGGCACCACGGTGAGATTCCCAGCCTGCTGCTTTGAAGTGGAGGTTTGGGATTTTTTGCAGGATGGGGGTGAATCTGCTGATGGTGAAGCCGGCCAGCTGTTACTGTAGATGCCCCACGCTGGGATCATTTTGGGGTTCATCACCTTCCATTGTTTCACCTTACATACAGTTGAAGTCACAATTATTCGCCCTCCTGTGATTTGTCTTTTTCAAATATTTCCCAAATGATGTTGAACAGATTCAGGAATTTTTTACAGTATTTCCTATAATATTTTTTCTTCTGGAGAAAGTCTTATTTGTTTTATTTTGGCTAGAATAAAAGCTGTTTTTTAATTTTTTTAAAACCATTTTAAGGACAATATTATTAGCCCCCTTAAGCAATATTTACAGAACAAACCACTGTTATACAATGCCTAAATTGTCAGTTTTCGTCTGTGTCATCATTTGTTTTCGTCATGTGATTTTCTCTGTCCTGTCTTTCCCGCCACCATCAGTGTCCATTTTGTTTCACCTGTGTTCATCCCTTGTGTCTCATTAGTTTAATCATCCCTTTATCTATTTATACCCTTTCGTCTGTGTCCTTCGTTGTCCGGTATTTTGGTTACTTTGGTTGTCTCGTCCTGTCGTCCTTGTCCCGTCTACCTGTATCCAGTGTTTGTATCTCCAGTAAGTGTTTTGTTAAATAAATCCGTTTAGTTACTATATCCCGTGTTCATCTCATCATGTCTCCCGTCAACAACAGGACGTTACATAAATAACCTAATTAACCTAATGAAGCCTTTAAATGTCACTTTAAGCTGAATACTAGTATCTTGAGAAATATCTAGTCAGATATTATGTACGGTCATCATGACGAAGATAAAAGAAATCAGTTATTAGATATGAGTTATTAAAACTATTATGTTTAGAAATGTGTTGACAAAAATCTTCTTTCCGTTAAACAGAAATTGAGGGAAAAATATACAGGAGGGCAAATAACTCAGACTTCAACTGTACATTCGGTTTGACAGGTAATTAGTGTTGTTTACTGGGACATTACCAGTCAAACGTCCGGAATAATTCAGATTTAAAGGCATAGTTCACCTAAAAATGTAATTTTATTCCCCATTTACTCTCGCTCAAGTGGTTCCACTGTTAAACACAATTTTGAAGAATGTTGGAAACTGGTTGCCATTGACTTCTATAGTAGGAAAACAAATACTACAGAAGTCAATGGATACCCATTTTCAACATTCTTCAAACTATCTTCTTTTGTGTTCAGCTGAAGAAAAAAACTAAAATGGGTTTAGAACATAAACCAATTAATTGAATATTAGATGAATTAAAGTTTCACCAATCATTTAATGACAAATACAGTAATACTGTAAATTTCAGGTAACCATTTAAAGTATTTCAAAAGTGTTTCGAACTATGCTCATAATTTTCTTATATTCTTAATATTTCATTCCTTTTCCCTCGGCTTAGTCTCTATTTCAGAGGTCGCCACAGTGGAATGAACCGCCAACTATTCCAGCATATGTTTTATGCCCTTCCGGCTGCAACCCAGTACTGGGAAACACCCATACAATCTCATTCACACAGGCTCTCATACACTACGGACAATCTAGTTTATCCAATTCACCTATAGCACATGTGTTTGGACTGTGGGGGAAACTGGAGCTCCCGGAGGAAACCCACGCCAACACGGGGAAAACATGCAAACTCAACACAGAAATGCCAACTGACCCAGCCGGGACTGACCCAGCAGCGACCTTCTTACTGTGAGCCACAGTGCCGCCCCTTAAGTTAGCCTAATCGTTTTTACAAATTTAAGTGGATTGAACGTAAAACAATCAATTTGTCCCCTAAAAAACATAAGAATTGTGTTGTTCAACTCATTTTAAAGTCTAAACAAGCAGCAAAAGTCATTTTCTGAGTGTAAAACCTTCAAATCCCGAGCTCTAAAAGCACAACATTTAAACACGAACACTCCATTCGGGGAGATTTCCGTCATTTCCGCCGCATCAATATTAGCAGGATTAAGAAAACAGCCATTGTTTTAGAAGGTGTGTGGTCTCTGAAAGCCAAGTCTCATTCAAACATGCTCTCGGGCCATCTGGTAGTGGTTGAAAGTTTGGCTTCTGATTGCTCTGGAAGCCACAGCAAAAGCCCAGTGCAGCATGGGATACATTTAGCAGGGCACGGCCACTTACGATGAGAGAGGAATGCACTCTTCCTCAGCGAAATCCGCTCTCGGACACTCATTTTTCAAGCCCATGCCTAAACAGAGTCTGCGCTGTGTTGAGTTTCAGTGCGGCTTGTATTCAAATGACCGAATTCCAGAGTGAGACGTTTTATTGAATGGGTTCGAGTTTTGAAAAGCATATGAGGGAAAAGTGCAGCAGTGGTGGGAGGTAACCAGTTATAAATACTCAGATTACTGTGAGTAGATTTTAATCAGGAATTAACTACTTTTAAAAGCTACTTGTTTGGTCACAACTGCTAACTTTTTTCGACCTGAAGTTTCAATCTTAATTAAATTGCTCCAGTCATTACGTTTTATATTTCACAGTTTCACTTTATACTACCTATACACACCTACCGGCCACTTTATTAGGTACACCTGTCCAACTGCTCGTTAACGCAAAATTCGAATCAGCCAATCACATGGCAGCAACTCAATGCATTTAGGCATGTAGACATGGTCAAGAGATCTGCTGCAGTTCAAACCGGGCATCAGAATGGGGAAGAAAGGGGATTTAAGTGACTTTGAACGTAGCATGGTTGTTGATGCCAGACGGCTGGTCTGAGTATTTCAGAAACTGCTAATCTACTTGGATTTTCGTGCACAACCATCTCTAGGGTTTACAGAGAATGGCCTGAAAAAGAGAAAATATTCCGTGAGTGGCAGTTCTGTGGACGCAAATGCCTTGTTGATGCCAGAGGTCAGAGGAGAATGGCCAGACTGGTTCCAGCTGATAGAAAGGCAACAGTAACTTAAATCACCACTCGATACAACCCAGGTCTGCAGAAGAGCATCTCTGAACACACAACACGTCCAACCTTGAGGCGGATGGGCTACAGCAGCAGAAGACCACACTGGGTGCCACTCCTGTCAGCTAAGAACAGGAAACTGAGGCTACAATTCACACAGGCTCACCAAAACTGGACAATAGAAGATTGGAAAAGTGTTGCCTGGTCTGATGAGTCTCGATTTCTGCTGCGACATTCGGGTGGTAGGGTCAGAATTTGGCGTCAACAACATGAAACCATGGATCAATTCTGTTTTGTATCAACGGTTCAGGCTGGTCGTAGTGGTGTTATGGTGTGGGGGATATTTTTTTGGCACACTTTGGGCCCATTAGGCCTAACTGAGCATCGTGTCAACGCCACAGCCTACCTGAGTATCGTTGCTGACCATGTCCATCCCTTTATGAGCACAGTGTACCCATCTTCTGATGGCTACTTCCAGCAGGATAACGCGCCATGACAAAGCGTGAATCATCTCAGACTGGTTTCTTGAACATGACAATGAGTTCCCTGTACTCAAATGGCCTCCACAGTCACCAGATCTCAATCCAATAGAGCACCTTTGGGATGTGGTGGAACGGAGGATTCGCATCATTCTGACAAATCTGCAGCAACTGCGTGATGCTATCATGTCAACATGGACCAAAATCTCTGAGGAATATTTCCAGTACATTGTTGAATCTATGCTATGAAGGATTAAGGCAGTTCTGAAGGCAAAAGTGGGTCCAACCCGGTACTAGTAAGGTGTACCTAATAAAGTGGCCGGTGAGTGTATACTGTATTTAAGGGCAAAATGTGCATTTGTAGGCATAAATCCCCAATCTGCAGTTTGTCGCCTCGTCTTATTGCAGTTTTAGGATTTATAATAAGCTAAATTCCAGACCTGGACCAGGCATGTTTTAGAAACTAGCGTTAGCATAAACCAATAATGATTCAGAGGAAGCATTTTAGACAGAATAGGATATAGATGAGGCGTCCTGCTGAAAGGGTGTTGATTTGGGGTTTGAGTTGTCGATTGGACCTTTTGTTGCAGATCAGCATCTCAATGTTTTGTGTGTTTGCTAATGAGGCGCTGATTAGCACCTTTCATTAACAGCTGAGGTCATGCTGAAGCTACGGCTAATCAAATTAACTTAGCATAATAAACATTCAAACGCCATTTGATTGAGTCGCTTGACCTACTTCCCATCCCATGTAGCAAAGTCAGCGGACTCCTAGAGATTTATTATTTGATTTGAGGTTTAACGTGTTCTTAACATGTTGCTATGCAGTTGCTAGGGTATTTAAAACCATTCAAACATATTGCAATGCCGAGTGCTTTTAACATGTTGCAATGGAGTTGCTGATTACCTTAGAAACCACATAGTAACATGTTAAGGCATCTCTATTTAACCTAGCAACCACATAGTTGTATGTTAAAATCGCTCTAAACACCCTAGCAACCACAGAGCAACATGTTAAGACCCCTCCAACTTGTTGCTAGGGTGTTTTTCAGAGTGGTGTTCAGACTCCTAGAAATTTATTATTTGTTACAAGGTTTATAGTGTTCTTAACATGTTGCTATGCAGTTGCTAGGGTATTTAGAATCATTTAAACATATTGCAATGCCATGTGCTTTTAACCTGTTGCTATAGAGTTGATAGGGTGATTAGAATATTTTTAATAAGTTGCTTGGTTGTTTAAAGTGCTTTTTAACATGTTGCTATGTGGTTGCTGATTACCCTAGCAACCACATAGGAACATGTTAAGGCATCTTTAAGCAACCTAGCAACCATAAAGTTGTATGTTAAAATGGCTCTAAACACCCTAGCAACAACATAGCAACCCGTTAATACCACTCTAACATGTTGCTAGAGATTTATTTGTATGAGGTTTCAAGTGCTTTTAACATGTTGCTATGGAGTTGCTAAATACCCTAGCAACCACATAGCAACATTTTAAAGCATCTCTAATCAACCTAGCAACCACATAAATGTATGTTAAAATCGTTCTTAATCCCCTAGCAACCACATAGCAACATGTTAAGGCATCTCTAACCAACCTAGCAACCACATAGATGTATGTTAAAATTGCTCTAAACACCCTAGCAGCCACATAGCAACATATAAAGGCATATCTAATCAACCTAGCAACCACATAAATGTATGTTAAAATCGCTCTTAACACCCGAGTAGCCACATGTAAAGGCATATCTAATCAACCTAGCAACCACATTGATGTACGTTAAAATCGCTCTTAACACCCTAGCAACCACATAGCAACATATTAAAGCATCTAGAAACCATATAGATGTATGTTAAAATCGCTCTAAACACCCTTGCAACCACAAAGCAACATGTTAAAACATCTCTAATCAACCTAGCAACCACATAGAAGTATGTTATAATTGCTCTAAACACCCTAGCAACCACATATCATTCATTCATTCATTTTCTTTTCGGCTTAGTCCCTTTATTAATCTGGGGTCGCCACAGCCCAATGAACCACCAACTTATCCAGTATGTTTCACGCAGCAGATGCCCTTCCAACAGCAACCCAACACTGGGAAACATCCATACACACCCATCACTACG
>CAIGQW010053379.1:767403-786039 GCA_903798125.1 Danio choprae
AGGATTACATATAAAACTACATTCAAAATATTCTTATAATGTATCTTATAAAATCTTCTAATATTAATATACGTGATTAATAACATGGTTTAATATGACTCGATGTAGAACAATCACAATTCAGTTCGTTTTTAGTTAAATATAATTCCTTTATTTATAATAATCTGTTTTTTATGAATACAAAAAACTTAATTTCTTCATTTATGTATGACTGAGAAACATGCATCACACTTATATAATAATATAATACAATATAATAATAGAATAATACGTTTATATATATATATATTAGATTCATTCATTTATTAATATTCCTTCGGCTTAGTCCCTTTATTCATTAGGGGTCGCCACAGTGGAATGAACCACCAACTCATCCAGCATATGTTTTACACGGCGGATGCTCTTCCAGCTGCAACCCAGCACTGGGAAGCATCCATACACACTCATTCACACACAGACACTACGGACAATTTAGTTTCTTCAATTCATCTATAGCCAGTGTGCGAATTATACATTGACGATCAGGGGGGAGGGGGTAGGGGTAGTTTGGTAATACATGCTTCAATGAATCAAATTTATGAATGTATTTAAATTGCATCTAATTTATTAATAAAATGTATACGTTTTCAGTGTTTTGAGGGATATTTAGTGACTTTTTTAGAGGTTACTGTAGGTCAAACTATACAAATTGTGTCTAATTTTTCTTATTTTTAGGCTACATATATTAGATTGTACGGAGCACAATCGCCTCACAGCAAGAAGGTCGCTGGTTTGAGCCTCGGCTGGGTCAGTTGGCGTTTCTGTGTGGAGTTTGCATGTTCTCCCCGTGTTGGCGTGGGTTTCCTCCGGGTGCTCCGGTTTCCCCCACAAGTCTAAAGACATGCGCTATAGGTGAATTGGGTAAGCTAAATTATCTGTAGTGTATGTGTGTGAATGAGTGTATGGATGTTTCCCCAGTGATGGGTTGGAGCTGGAATGGCATCCGCTGTGTAAAACATATGCTGGATAAGTTGGCGGTTCATTCCGCTGTGGCGACCCCAGATTAATAAAGGGACTAAGCCGAAAAGAAAATGAATGAATGAATATTAGTATTAATAATATAAAAACATACACATTCAGTTGAATTATTTTTCAAATATTTCATCAAATAAGTGATGATTAACAGAGCAAGGATATAAACTTCCCCCTATCCCCTTTCCAGTATTTCTATTTAGTAAAACATTCATGGCAATGACTAAATAAATTTGTTACACAGCCGTTTGCCTAAAAAGGTGTTGGAAATCTTGGGAAATATGAATTGAAAAAGAATTGAAAGTGAATAGGAGGGCTGATAAATTTGTCTTCAATTGTATTTTGATAAAATGTCATTTAAAAGCTGCTACATATTTCTGAGTGTTGACGCAATGTCGATGTTAGCCGACAGGGGGCGTCTATACCGGGTTCTGTGTGGGTAAAAAAGCACCTTACAACATGTTTCCCTGATGGACAGAAAGACGGAGGAGATGCTGCTGTGGCTAAAATATACCTTTCATCGTTTTCTCTGCGTGGGATCATTTAATGACGCCGAAGCCTCAGTTTTACTCGCTGAAGCCTCTTGAAGACTGCGGTCTGTTGTGCTGGATGTGAGTTGATGTCGACGTCAGGATTCCTGCGATTATTTGCCGGAAGATATCAATAATGTTTGTTGTTGTTTGGAGCTCATGATGATGGATAACGTTTACAACGAAAAACGGACATAAAACACGGATAGACGAGCGCTGAAGAGGACTGTGTTTTATTGAAATCGGCTACCGTCTCATTATTGAAGCATGGACAGGTAACAGTGATGGGATTTTGTCATTATCATAAATTATTAACATAATCGCATGTGTAAATATTACCGTATAGTGCTATTGATCGTTTACATAATGGTCCGATTATTTTGGAGTGGGCGTGGTCTGTTTGCTATTTTTATTTGCAATAAGTTGTAATGCATGAGTTTTTAATGTCGGCCTGTTATTAATCTGTACATCTTTTCCAGCTTGTTAAACTAATAGATTTGTTTACAGTTCGCTTTTGGACTCCCCTTTGGCGTTTATATAGCATTTTACTGCGAATTGGTGTATGAATCGTCCTGAAAATTGATTTAGGCTAATAGCATGGACGAAACAATTATTAGCATTCATTTATTGCAATTTAGTCTCATCTCTTTAGTTACATTCAACTGATAGTCATGTATTGAAGTGCTCAAAGTACACATTCATGTCATTATTGAGGTAAAGTTAGTTTTATATTCACACATTTGGACTTTCTCCTTAATAATATCATTTCAGAAGAGTATTCTTTGCCAATTCTAAATAGGGAAATCATATTAGCAGCAAATGACTATCAATGCACAACATTGTTCACAGTCAAATAATGCTAATGTTGTTTTGAAGTCATATTACATGTGATTTCAGACCCAATATTCAAAGTACCATGGTAAACAATATAGGGAGCGTGTCTCAAGTTATCACTAACAACTGTGCGAATATAAAACCAGCTTTACCTCCATGTCATTAGATTGTTTCATTTAATCTTTAATCAATTCATAATTTATCTCATTTTCTGTAAACAAATGGCTTTAATACGGCATTTAATTTGGATTTAATGTAAAATGGCTAATGCTAAAATGAGACTCCACTAGTGCTTTGAACTAGCAAAGCTAAGCTAAGTTTCTATTATATTTTCTATTTTAAGTGCAGTATTACATTCATTCATTTTCTTTTCGGCTTAGTCCCTTTATTAATCTGGGGTCGCCACAGCGGAATGAACCGCCAACTTATCCAGCATATGTTTTACACAGCGGATGCCCTTCCAGCTGCAACCCATCACAGGGAAACATTCACACACACTCATTCTCACACATACACTACAGACAATTTAGCTTACCCAATTCACCTATAGCGCATGTCTTTGGACTTGTTGGGGAAACCGAAGCACAACGGAGAACATGCAAACACCACACAGAAATCCCAACTGACCCAGCCGAGGCTCGAACTAGCAACCTTTTTGCATGTGAGGCGATTGTACTACCCACTGCGCCACCGCGTCGCCTGCAGTATTACAGTATTTATGCAGTATTTTGGGAGTGTTGCCGTTACTGCTGACCTACCTCAACAATCAATGTTGACAATAAATGTTGATGTACATTAAATGCTGATGTAGATAATTTTATAGTTGTATAATTGTTGTAAATATTCGACATAAACCGTGATCAGCTAATCGCTGCAGTCATGACGTCAATAAAATATGCGTTTCTGCTACTAGTTACAGACGCTTAAATTATATTGATATGACAGAATTTAGTTTTTTCAACATAGCTAGTTGTAGGCATGTCTTTTGAAATGTCTGGGTAAAAAAACAACAACTTTATTCCCCATTGAACACTATATATTTTATTTAAAGAAACATTTAACATATTCTGGAACAATAAACATGTCAGGCTGATCAGTAGCTTTTAATGTGGAGATACTCATTCATTCATTCATTCATTTTCTTTTCGGCTTAGTCCCTTTATTAATCTGGGGTCGCCACAGCTGAATGAACCACCAACTTATCCAGCATATGTTTTACGCAGCGGATGCCCTTCCAGCTGCAACCCATCACTGGGAAACATCCTTACACACTCATACACTACGGACAATTTAGCTTACACAATTCACCTATAGCGCATGTCTTTGGCACCCGGAGGAAACCCACGCCAACACGGGGAGAACATGCAAACTCCACACAGAAACGCCAGCTGACCCAGCCGGGGCTCGAAACAGCGACCTTCTTGTTGTGAGGCGATTGTGCTACTCACTGCGCCACCGTGCTGCCCACTGTGGAAATACTGTTGACCTAAAAAAATATAACAGCTGAAAAAACACAAAAAAACCCACACAAAACAAAACGTACATATACCTTGAAACGGTATAACAGCACATTTTAGCCGTTTTAAAACCTTGGCTGTGTCAAAATCGCATACTTCCATACTATATAGTATGCTAAATTCTGTATGCGAGCCGAGTAGTATGTCCGAATTTATAGAATTGGAAAAACAGTATGCGAGAAGTACCCGGATGATCTACCACTTCCAACGATATTCTGAAGTGTGGATCCAATGGATGCTATGCTGTCCATAATCCCCTACGAGAGAATTCATGAATACGATTCAACTGACGTGATCATGACAAAATGGCGGATGTAGTACGTCCGTGTTCTATGTATACTACTCACATTCATACTGTATAGAACATACTTTTCTAACGGTCGAGTAGTACATTTAAATTCAAATGCAGTACCTACTGAGTAGTAGGCGATTTCGGACGCAGCCCTTGATTTTTCCAAACCGCGGTAAACCTTGAAACCGGTTATTGTTCCATGCCTAGCTAGTTGTCAAAATGACTTTGTGGTATTGTTCCGTTCAGGCTTATCCCCATGATCAGCATCTGTTGTAATAAGTTGTCAGTTTCTTTAACTTTCCAATTCTCTCTCTTCAGATTGGAGGAAGTCATAAATCATTGGTTATGGCGGGAAGACTTCTGGCTTCCTCCTGGCCTTACATGGAAAGACATCGCAGAGGGAACATCGGGCGGAAGTCGGCATCCCGTACCGCGAGATCTGCTCATCTCATTCCCACTGGCCCTGGGGTTCATCGCCCTGCGTTTTGTATTTGAAAGGTCAGTATCAATGCTACACATATGTTTTCATTGAAGAATGTATTCAGGGCTGTGAATTACAGAGGGGTTTGGAGGAGTTATATATTTACCAGTAGACACTGTTGGTGTTCAAAAGACACTTTAGATTCTCATTTATACATGTATAGCCTAAAATTGAAGTAAGTACTCGGAGTGTGTATTTTAATAGACGCCCCTGCTCACACACTAAAGTTAGGGGATAGAACAAGAATGCGACAGAACGTGAGGCACACTGAACTGCCTTTTTTTTTGTTGACAAGAAAAAATAAGTGCACTGCGCTTTTTATGTTGCTAGGCAACCATTGAAATGCTGTGCATTTACACCGAAGGCGGCGAGAGCGTCAAAGTAGCTCGAAGTCATTTATTTTAAATGTGAGCCGGCGGCGATAAGCGGCGAGGAGCGGGCCGGTGCGTCTTCACCGGTGTGGGTGTCGAGGAGAGTTAATATCAAGTCAACTTTATGGTAATGAGCTATGACGCGGTATGTAGCAATCGGCATGTAGAAATCCACCGCTTGAGATAAACTCTAAACTTTGGTTCCGACCACTGTTGTTCCCAAGGGTTTTAGTATTGCTGTCGCCAGATTTCCAATTGTTTATGATGTTTTCTTACAGGGACTTAAATAAAAAAGAAGTTACTGCCGAGTTACTGATGTGCATTAATGTCATATATGTTTTTTTTTAAAAATGGGAATCTTATGCTAACTAACGACAGTACAAAACAGTAGTGCTGCTTCAGAATATTTCAGACATATGGATGTAAGTTATTGGATAAGTGGAGCAAAGCCACACCACACGCAACAACTGGGTCTTAAATGAATTTGATAAAAGGTGCGCAACATTGTCACACTAGAAAGCACATTTTATGCGGGAATGACCTTCTTGCTGTGAGGCGACAGTGCTACCCACTGCGCCACCGCGTCGCTCAATTTAATCATACAGTATATAAAAATCAATATCAATTTTATCAATATTTCTTAAATACCACTCTGCAAACATAGAATGAGTATTTTTTTATTAAACAATATTTAGTCATACTATTTAAATATTTATATATTATTATTATCTATTATATATTATTATTATCAAATTCCACAGGCTGTTAGAGCCCTCGACTCCAGTCAACTTACCCCCCTCTGAAACCTCCCCATATATTCCTGAGTATGTTCCATACAGGTGAGTGGGCTTAACAAACCACCTGTGGAAGGACACCCCCTCGTCTCTCTGACTCTCGCACCAGGTTGCACATTTGCACTACAGACACTTTCCTAATCACTCCATGTCTCTTGGAAACACTGTGCATTTTAAATTGTGCTTCATTCAGGTGAGTGGGCTTGACAAACCACCTGTAGAAACACTCTTCTCTCTTATGCGCCTGACACTTTATCTAAACTCCACCTTACAAGGACTCAATGTTTACTATTAATGTACCACAATCATGCTGCACTGCTTGCTCAACCTTAAACACCTCTTGCACATTATTAGACCCTAAATACCTTATTTTTTGCACAATATCCTGCACAACATTGTTCAGTCTCATATAAAAGTACTTGTATAGCCTGTCTTATGTGTATAGTTTAAGTATTTGATTCTATTTTATAATTCATTCATTCATTCATTTTCATTTCGGCTTAGTCCCTTTATTAATCTGGGGTCGCCACAGCGGAATGAACCGCCAACTTATCCAGCATATGTTTTACGCAGCGGATGCCCTTCCAGCTGCAACCCATCTCTGGGAAACATCCATACACACCCTTCACACTCATGCACTACGGACAATTTAGCTTATCCAATCCACCAGTACCGCATGTCTTTGGACTTGTGGGGGAAACCGGAGCACCCGGAGGAAACCCACGCCAACACAGGGAGAACATGCAAACTCCACACAGAAACGCCAACTGACCCAGCCGAGGCTCGAACCAGCGATCAGCGACCTTCTTGCTGTGAGGCGAACGTGCTACCCACTGCGCCACTGTGAGGCCCCTATTCTATAATATATGTTAGTTATGCATAGGTGTTTTATAATAGCTCTTATGTCCAGTGTTGTGTTTGTATTTATGATTAATCCATGTAGCACCGTTGTCCTGCGAGACACGACATTTCGTTCCTCTGTATGTCCACACATGTAGCGGAATGACAATAAAGCACGACTTGACTTGACTTGACTTGACTTGACTATTATTATTATTATTATTATTAATATATTAAATATAAATTTATCCAAAGTAATCCCACACCACAGATGTTGACATTTTTGGGCACCAAGTCCTGTGCTGAACTCATCATCCCTGTATATGCAGGCTATTTGTCAATAAGCTCAGTCTCCTGTTGTTGCGCTCTGTTTAGGAGTGCTGCGTTATGATGGGTTCAAGTAGCATACTGCGGGAACATCGTGCTGTAAGACGATTTAGAAACTGCGCAAGTTCAAATGTCGATTTCGATATCATTTCAATTAATCGCACAGCCCTAGTGTGTGTGTGTGTGTTTGTATGTGTGTGTGAGATATGTGTTGTGTGTGTATTGTGAATGTGTGTTTTGTATGTGTGTGTTTGTGTGTATCGTGAATGTGTGTGTGTCTGTTTGTGTGTGCATTGTAAATGTGTGTTTTGTATGTGTTGTGTGTGTGTGTGTGTGTGTGTGTGTGTATATATATGTATATATATATGTATATATATGTGTATATATGTATGTATATATATATGTATATGTGTGTGTGTGTGTGTGTGTGTGTGTGTGTGTATATATGTGTGTGTGTATATGTATATATATATGTGTGTATATATATATATATTGTGTATTGTGAATGTGTGTGTATGTGTTTTGTATGCATGTATATCGTGAATGTTTGTGTGTGGTTGCGTGTGCATTGTGAAAATGTGTGTTTCTGTGTGTGTCTCAGAGCAGTTGTGGTGGTTTTGCTGTTGCGTCTGTAAGTGTAGATCTGTGGTATCTGCTACTGTAAGGACTGTTCTTCACGTCGCTCCTGAAACCAGATCTAGATGTTTATTCATCAAACACACTTCAACATCTTTATCCTCACCTCTGATGAAGATCTGGAGTTACACAGAGAGTCAGCTTACACTGGAGGACCTGTATCACCTGTGTTTGTGTGTGTGTGTGTTTGTGTGTGTGTGTGTGTGTGTGTGTGTGTGTAGGGTTGTGGCTCTGCCTCTGAGCCGCCGGCTGGGTGTTCGTGACAGGCTTCATCTTCACGTCACACCCGTCCCCAAACTGGAGGCGTTTTACCTGCAGAAGAAGAAGACTGAGGCATCACAGGTGAACAACACCTGAACACCTGACTCATTACTGCACACAACATCATCATCAGCAGCTCTGACTCACTGTCTATGCCCTACACTTAAATACACAGCACACACACACACGTGTGGCTTAATGAGGAAAACGTTGAAGTCCGCATGAAATCTAAATTTTGTTTATTTTGAGCACAATTTTGTTCTTAAAGTGAATAATTAATCAGTTAAAGTTATTTGAGTAAATATTCTAGGGTAAAGTCTAGAAGGGATACAGCTGTGGATATTTTGTGACACTGTACAACAACAATTCATGTTTTTACATTACTGTGAGGGGTAGGTTTAGGGTTGGGGTAAGGGGTAGATGTGAATAAAATACAATTTAATGGGTAATTTAATTAATATAAAAAATTCTCATTAACTTCTGGCTGCAGCTGTATCCCTTCAAGCAACAACCGCGTTTAGACTGATTGTCTTTTTGTTGACGTCATCTTGAGGGCTTCCATAGCAACTGTATGTTAATATGTATGTCTTAGCCACGCCCCTCTTACCGTTAGTTTGCTATAAGGAAATGATCCACAATAAAGAAAGCTCCGCCCCCTGCTAATTAAGAGTTTATTAAGTCTAATTTGTAGTTAATGGTTTGTTAATAGAGAGGATTTTAGCTTAAAATAAAGTATGACTGCTTTAGGATATTATTATTGTCTTATACAATGTTAATCAATAAATAATTACCATATGCATTATTTTATAATCAATATAATGATCTACCAAATATCTACAAAACAATATAAACTACTGCTGTTGTATAAATACTCAGCTTTACCGAGATATATACTATGACACATATGCATGCTGTCATATTAGAAACATGAATGTTTGCATCAGAATTTTTCATTGTAAAATATGAAAATATATTTTTATAATATGTTATTGTTAGAATGCAATATTCTGGGACTAAAATTCACATCAAGTTATTATATATATATATATTCATTCATAAATTTTCTTTTCGGCTTAGTCCCTTTATTAATCTGGGGTCGCCACAGCGGAATGAACCGCCAACTTATCCAGCATATGTTTTACGCAGCGGATGCCCTTCCAGCTGCAACCCATCACTGGGAAACATCCACACACACTCATTCACACACATACACTACGGCCAATTTAGCTTACCCAATTTAGCTTACCCAATTCACCTGTACCGCATGTCTTTGGACTTGTGGGGGAAACCGGAGCACCCGGAGGAAACCCACGCCAACACGGGGAGAACATGCAAACTCCACACAGAAACGCCAACTGACCCAGCTGAGGCTCGAACCAGCGACCTTCTTGCTGTGAGGCAAAGGTGCTATCCACTGCGCCACTGTGAGGCCCATATATATATAGCATGTTCTCCCCGTGTTGGCGTGGGTTTCCCCCACAAGTCCAAAGACATGCGGTATAGGTGAATTGGATAAGCTAAATTGTCCGTAGTGTATGAGTGTGAATGGGTGTGTATGGATGTTTCCCAGTGATGGGTTGCAGCTGGAAGGGCATCCGCTGCGTAAAACATATGCTGGATAAGTTGGCGGTTCATTTCACTGTGGTGACCCCAGATTAATAAAGGGACTAAGCCGAAAAGAAAATGAATGAATGAGTATATATATATATATATATAATTTTTTATTATGTCTAGTCCAAATATCAAAAAATGCTTAAATCATATTGCATTGTTTTCAAAATTAAGTAAGTGTTTATGTAGTATATAGTGTTTATATAGCTGAATATAGTATATATTAATAGCATAGTGTATATGCTTTATTATGTAATCATACTGTTTTTCTTATTTCCAGTTTTTGTGTAAAACCAAGAAGCAGTTTCTCAACAAGTGAAATAAATATTATTAGTTTTTTCATTCATTCATTCATTTTCATTTCGACTTAGTCCCTTTATTAATCTGGGGTCACCACAGCGGAATGAACCGCCAACTTATCCAGCATATGTTTTATGCAGCGGATGCCCTTCCAGCTGCAACCCATCTCTGGGAAACATCCATACACACTCACTCATTCACTCATACACTACGGACAATTTAGCTTACCCAATTCACCTATACCGCATGTCTTTGGACTTGTGGGGGAAACCGGAGCACCCGGAGGAAACCCACGCCAACACAGGGAGAACATGCAAACTCCACACAGAAACGCCAACTGACCCAGCCGAGGCTCGAACCAGCGACTTCTTGCTGTGAGGCGAACTGCGAGGTACCCACTGCGCCACTGTGAGGCCCATGAATATTAGTTTTTTAAAAAGTAATAAGTCAAAATTGAGTGAGTTTTTCTTTAAAACAAGCTAAAGAATCTACCAAAAGTGTATTATTATTTCCCTGGCCGCACTGAGGCAGTGTGTGTTTGTGTTCAGGAGGATCTTCAGGCTCTGGTGAAGCTCTGTGGTCTCAGCGAGCGGCAGATTCAGTCGTGGCTCCGGTGCCGCAGGATTCAGGACCGACCTGCAAACTCCCGCAAGTTTAGCGAAGCCTCGTGAGTGTGTGCTGGAAACTGTCTGTCTGTCTGTGTGCGTGTGTGTGTGTGTACGTGCTTTTGTGACATGTCAGGACACAAATCTGTATAATGACATATGTATGACACAGGTATTACAAAAAGGAGGTGAAATATAAAGACATTGCTGACGTCCTCGTTTCTCCAAAAGCTTATAAATGACACAGAATGAGTTTATTCAGAGAGTAAAGCTGTACACAGTCTCCTGTGATGGGTGGGTTTAGGGGTAGGGTGGGGTTAGGCCAATACTATATACGGTTAGGACAGTATAAAATGAATGGAAACCCATGTAATGTACCCACTTTTCACAAAAACAAACGTGTGCGTGTGTGTGTGTGTGTGTGTGTGTGCGTGCGTGTGTGTGCGTGTGTGTGTGACTAACGTAGCCACTCTCTGTGCTTCATCAGGTGGAGGTTTGGCTTTTATCTCATCATCTTCTCAGCCGGTCTGATTTCTCTCATTCACGTGAGTATTTCAAAACAGTCCCAAATGAATTATTTCATCATAATCAACTTTTCAGTCTTATATTTGCATAAAAATGTAATCAGGAAGACATATCTGAAATTTTGAGGGGAAAAAAGTTTTGCTTCAAACGTTTCTGTGAAGTGTCAAGAAGCTATGATATCTCTAAAAACCTACACATTGTTTTAAGTGAAGTTTCACAGACTCATTTCGAGAGGAGCGCGTGATATGATCGACTACAGCTGATCCTTATCGCTAATCATTAGCTAGCCTATCAGATCATTCCAAAACTAGTATAAATATCCTGCCTAAATTTCATTCCCTATCTTCGTTTTTGGAAAACCCCCCCTCTATCCTTCCCTCCTCCTCAATTCTATGATCGGGCGACACGGTGGCTCAGTGGCCGGCGCTGCTGCCTCACAGCTGGAGGGCCAAAGGTTCAAGTTCTAATTGAACCAGTCGGCACTCTCTGTGTGGAGTTTGCATGTTTTCCTCGTGTCCGCGTGGGTTTTCCCCAGGTACTCCGGTTTCCTCCCACAGTCTAAAAACATGTACATAAATGTATTGTAATAACAGCCACAAGCACTTAAAGCATACATACTGAAAAAAACAAACGAACCAGGGGCTCTCGAGAAATACCTGATCCCGTATCCCTCTTAATGCTCATTGACCTGGCGGAAACCTTGGGCTCATCGATCTCTGAGCTCAGGGTTCTCTCCCGGGACAGCATGACAAACCTGCTATCAAGTGTGAACTCTTGAAATATATTTTAGTATTTTATGTAGAGATTGTGCTGTATATTAGATTATATAAAGTCATTTTTTATACATATTTATGATATACCCTTACTGTGAGTGACTTGAAAGCATTTACTGTTTAATCATTTGTTAAATAGTATTAAGTAATAATTTAATAGGGCGGCACGGTGGCTCAGTGGTTTGCACTGTCGCCTTACAGCAAGAAGGTCGCTGGTTCGAGTACCAGCTGGGTCAGTTGGCGTTTGTGTGGAGTTTGCATGTTCTGCCCGTGTTGGCGTGGGTTTCCGCCGGGTGCTCCAGTTTCCCCCACAGTCAGTCCAAACACAGGCGCTATAGGTGAATTGAATAAACTAAATTGGCCGTAGTGTATGGGTGTTTCCCAGTACTGGGTTGCAGCTGGAAGGGCATCCGCTGCGTATAACATATGCTGGATAAGTTGGCGGGTCATTCCACTGTGGCCACCTCTGATAAATAAGGGACTAAGCCGAAGGAAAATAAATGAATGAATGAATAATATATTATATAATTTAATATTTAGCGTTTAAATGAGCTCTTTGGACAAAAGTGTCTGCCAAATGACTAAATGTAAATGTAATGGTTAAAAACTTACTTTAAAAAAATTTATAAAATATACAAAATTTGATTTAGAAAATATGAAATTAGGAAAATAAACAAAATTCGATAATATGTGTTATTATATGCTACATTTAGATTTATACATGGTAAAATAAGAGACTATTTGCAATATTTAAAAAATAATTAAATGAAAATTACTACATAAAAATGACAAATAATTGTATAATTTTAATAGAAGTAAAACAGATTATTGCAAACTTATAAATGAATTTATATTGTATTTTCTTATATTATCAAATACTGCCATTGGCTACAACTTTCATTCTCTTATATGTGGTTAAATGTAATAATAAAGTGTCCTCTGCAATAAACATAAACATCTGATCATTATTTTCTGTCCGTTGATGTTCTTCAGACTCCGTGGTTTTGGGATCACCGGGAATGCTGGAGCGGATACCCCGCACAGGTCTGTAACAAACGTCTCTCCCAACACAATCACTTCCTGCTAAACAATCCCAGGAACTTGCCAATTATTCTGTACTATGTTTTTCCTCTTTTAATTGGTATTGTACTGTTTTGATAATACCTTATAAATGTTAAATAAAACAAAATATTACAAAAACAAACTTTGAATGGGTGACGTCAAGTGTTGCCGAACTGAATTGTGGATCCGTCTGCGCCGCTTCAGAATTTCGTCAGCCAATCAGATCGCTTTATGCAAATACCCCAGCTCAGACAGTAGCCGATTGCGGAATAATTTCATTGGCTGATGCTGCCATGATGATCGCGTCAGCCACAACTTCAGACACGCCCTTCGTAAAGCGTTGACACTGAAGCCCCGTGTGAATCGGGCGTTATACCTATGGGGCATTCACACCTTGTGAGAGTAAATCGCAAAACTTTTGAGTTTACTCGCTTCATTCACTTCACAACAGATGCGAAATTACTTCAGTTTTGTTGCAAAACTGGCTGACATGGATTTTATTGAGAGTCTAGCGTTGCTTTATGTGCTATGGAAGGCTGAAAAATGGCGTGGACTCATTCGGTGCCGTTTCTGCTTCATCGTGATTGGTTAACGAAAGTTTTCGGATTTTTTAACTTGAACAATTTGCAGGAATCATGCTTTATGTGCGTCAAACAGCCAAAAACGCTCAATTCGGCCATGTCATTCACTCAAACTGCGTCATTCGTGCAGCCTAATTTGTGCGAACCACGCCACAGGATATTTATCACATTTTTGCATTGACTTTTGCATTGACCATGTAAATAACTCGCGCTTTATTGTTTCCTTCGCGTCTGGTATGAACACAACATTACACGTTTTGTCCATCAATATAATCTTCACATGATAATATAACTTCTATAACCGCAAGAACTGAAAAGTTAACATTAGGGTATAATTGAACTACACTGACTTTACGTCACCGCCAACTTACTAACGACAATTTTTCAAGCTTATTTTTAGAAACGTGGTCCATCACAGGGATTTATAACATTTTATATGGAGATACACATAATCTAACTGCAGTCAAAGCCATCATAAGAAGACTATATTTGTGTAGTCATGTATAAGAGCCGCGAGTATTCGTATTCTCTGACATTGCCTGTAGTCTCATTTAGCAACTTGTTAGCAGACGTTTTTTTTTTTTTACGAAGTGTTACCGATTGGAAAAAAACCATCAAGAGTTGTGCAACTGATGTGTTTTATGTTGTAGAATAAAACGTGGAAGTACCTTGAGTTTGTGTAAAACCCATTGACTGTCACAATGGAACTGCTAAAAGCAAAATGCTAAAATTTGCTAACTGCTAAAATGCTAACTTCCGGGGTTCTCTGCATACAAATTGACGTCATTATTCCTCGCTCTATTATTTTGTCATTTTGTTTGTGATTTTTGATCTGCAGGCCGTCACTGAAGCCCAGTATTGGTATTATCTCGTCGAGTTGTCCTTCTACCTCTCGCTTCTGCTTTGCGTATCGGTGGACATAAAGCGCAAAGTAAGTGTCTGACTCTTTCTGCGCTAACATAATGATTGGGCGCACTTTATTTTAAGGTACAATTCTCGCTATTTATAAACCATTAAACATGACTCATTAAACTCCTAATTTGCTGCTCATTAATAGTAATTAAGGTAGTAGTTGGGTTTAGGTATTGGGTAGGGTCAGGGATGTAGATTATGTGCTTGATATGTACTAATAAACCACCAATATTTTAATAATAGGCAGGTAATACGCCACTAGTTAATAGTGAGAATTGGTGCTTAAACTAAAGTGTTACCAAATTCACTTTACCAAAACCAATTAAAAATCTTCAATCATTTTCTTTTTAATAGTACCTTGTAGACATAATCACTAATCAGTGTGTTTTGCTTTGGTTGAAGCCATGGATTATTTTTTAACGTGTTTGTTAAATTGTAATTCTTGAATAGCAGAATTCATACAGAAAGAACTGCATTACCCATGATGCTGGACAAAGAGTCAACCAATCAGAGAGTGGCAGTGAGCTCCGCCCACTCCCACAGAGTTGAGTCTCACTACATTCTCAAAATATGTGTATATAGGCGTACTTTTGCAACAAACACAATGTTTTTATAGATAATGGATATCAAGAAATGCAAATGAGCTAAATTCAGTTGACATTGCGGTGCTTCATGGGATTGTAGTTCTTCCACCAAATTTACAATTAATCACAGGCTGCGTCCGAAATCGCGTACTACTCGAGTAGGTACCACATTTGAATTTATTACACGACCACGACCATCTATATAGTATGAATGTGAGTAGTATGAATGGAATTGGGATGTCCTACATCCGACATTTGTCATTATAACTTGATCTAACCACGTCAGTTGTGTTGCTTTACTCCCATTCATGAATTCTCTCGCAAGGCATCATGGGATAGTGTAGCGTCCATCGGATGCACACTTCAGAATCTCGTCGGAAGTAGTAGGTCATTCGCGTTCTTCTCGTATACTGTTTTTCCAATACTATGAATTTGGACATATTACTTTGCTCGCATACTGTTTTTAGCGTACTATATAGTAGGGAGGTATGCGATTTCAGACGCAGCCAAAGTTTTTAATGTTGCGATTCTTGTTGTTGTTAGCTGGTTTGTTTCATGGCTAAAAATGCCTTAATGAAGACTTTCCAAGTAGGAAAATACTCAATATTCCCAATAGCCAGCATTCCTGAAAGTCCGCCGCTCTAATGCTTTGTTTTTGTTTGTTCAGGACTTCCAAGAGCAAATCATCCACCACATCGCCACCATTTTCCTCATCGCGTTCTCATACTGTGCGAACTATGTGCGCGTGGGAACCCTGGTGATGCTCGTTCACGACTCCTCTGACTTCCTGCTGGAGGTAAGTCGTGCAATCAGAACGGCTGCTCTGTGAGCTTCTATTATGACAATCCAGATTTAGCATGAACACTCATGATGGGGAATAAGTAAGGAATAACTTAAGGACATAAAACACTACTTAGTACCATTACATCTCATTATTTTCTAATGATTTAGTGGTTATTGTGATTTATTCACTTATACTCTAGTTTCCAAAGCTGCAGCCACTGCTAAGATGTTGTATTTCAGACATTTGTCAGGTTTTTGTCCTCAAACTGCCCCTGTGTGTAGCACTAGTTTCTCACACATCTCATCCAAACCCTTCTGTTGTGTTTTGATGTGATTTTGACTGTTGTAGCTGTGAAATAAGCGTACTGATATGCAGCTGTAATGTGCTCGAAACCTGCCGGAACTACTTTAGCTATGAGTTTACAGCTTAGAATGCTCATCAGCCAATCAGAATCAAGCATTCAAAGGCCACATACTTAAAGAGCTTTTATGGTACTGTTTGTCATTTAAGATGGTGTTCGCAATTGGCACCAATTGGGCGTGATTAGTCTATTAGTGCGCTTTTATTTTGATTAAGTGTGAATGTTGACATCTGAGCCTTGGTGTACATTAAACGATCATAGATGAGATGCGTTTCAGGTCACTTCTAAATGGATTTTGGTGCAGTTCAGCCATGATATAAATGCAACACAAACCAAAGAACATCTAAACAAACCAAAAACACAACCTGACGTGACAAGATTCAAGCCTAAAATAAACAGAAACAATACAATCACGTGTGCATTCAGTATTTTGGACGTTCAATAAGTTCCTTAACAAAAAAAGTTGTAAAAGTAATTTATTTTGTTTCTTTAAGTTCAATGTTAATTCCAGTTGAACAATGGCTAAACATTCATTCATTTCTTTTCTTTTCCGCTTAGTCCCTTTATTAATCTGGGGTCGCCACAGCGGAATGAACCGCCAACTTATCCAGCTTATGTTTTACGCAGCGGATGCCCTTCCAGCTGCAACCCATCACTGGGAAACACCCATACACTCTCGTTCACACACATACACTACAATTTTGCCTACCCATTTCACCTATACCGCATGTCTTTGGGTTTGTGGGGGAAACCGGAGCACCCGGAGGAAACCCACGTGAACATGGGGAGAACATGCAAACTCCACAGAGATATGTCAACTGACCCAGCCGAGGCTCGAACCAGCGACCTTCTTGCTGTGAGGCGATCTTGCTACCCACTGAGCCACCAAGGCTAAACATATAATTTAGTTTTTTTAAACCCAACACACCAAGTGAACTGAGCTATAAGTGTAAATTGAAAATGCAGATTGAAAGGTGAGCAAAGTTTATTTTTACCCAAGGTTCAGTCTTGTCGGGTTTATTTTAACAAGTTGTTTCAGTTTTTTTTTTGCTTCGGGCGTAAATAACTACCAGGAAACACAAAGTTCAGAAGTTCCCTTGATTATCTCTTCCTCAAACAAGTATATTTAAAATGCCAGTTTGACAGATGATCACACTAATGATCATTGTTTTTAATTCACAGTCGGCCAAGATGTTTAATTATGCTGGATGGAGGAAGACCTGCGATGCCCTGTTTGTTGTTTTCGCTGCAGTTTTCTTAGTAACTCGCCTTGTGGTTTTCCCTTGTAGGTAAGAATGTCATTGGATTTTATGTGAAGATGAATTTGATTTATAAACGTCTCAAATCCAATGAGTAGAACTGTGACGACAAATCATTTGAGAAATAGATTCTGCATTGATTCTGAGATTTACTTGGCTAATCTTAGCTTAGTTTTTAACAGCAGACGACGCTCTATGCTCATTTTTAACTGCAGATGACATTCTAGGCTAGGCTATTTTTATAACAGCAGACTGTGTTAAAGGCAAGGTTTTAGGAGCAGACGGTGCTCTATGTTAGTTTTTAACACCAAGTGGTGCTCTAGGCTAGTTTTTAACAGCATCTGTTGTTAAAACTAGCCTAGAGTCCCATCTGTTGGTTAAAAACTAGCTTAGAGCACCGTCTGTTGGTTACAAATTTGCCTAGAGCAACATATGCAGTTAAAAACAATCCTAGAGTGCCATCTGCTGTTAACACTAGCCTAAAGCACCATCTGCTGGTTAAAAACTAAAGAACTAGCCTAGAGTGCCATCTGTTGGTTAAGAACTAAAAAAACTAGCCTAGAGTAAAAAAAACAACTAGCCTATAGTGCTATCTGTTGGTTAAAAAAACTAGCCTAGAGCACCATCTGTTGTTTAAAAACTAGCCTAGAGTGCCATCTGTTAGTTAAAAAGTAGCCTAGAGCACCATCTGTTGGTTAAAAACTAGCCTAGAGCACCATCTGCTGTTAACAATTATCATAGAGTGCCATCTGCTGTTAACACTAGCCTAAAAAAATAGCCTAGAGCACTATATGTTGGTTAAAAAAACTAGCCTAGAGTGCCATCTGTTGGTTAAAAACAAAACAAAAACTAGCCTAGAACGCTATATGTTGGTTAAAAACTAAAAAACTGTCCTAGAGTGCCTTCTGTTGGTTTAAAAACTAAAAAACTACCCTAGAGCGCCATATGTTGGTTAAAAACTAGTCTAGAGTTAAAAAAAAAAAACTAGCCTAGAGCGCTAAATGTTGGTTAAAAAAACTAGCCTAGAGTGCTATATGTTGGGTAAAAACTAAAAAACTGTCCTAGAGTGCCTTCTGTTGGTTTAAAAACTAAAAAACTACCCTAGAGTGCTATATGTTGGGTAAAAACTAGCCTAGAGTTAAAAACAAAAAAAAAACTAGCCTAGAGCGCTAAATGTTGGTTAAAAAACTAGCCTAGAGTGCTATATGTTGGGTAAAAACTAGCCTAGAGTGCCATTTGTTGGTGAAAAAAAAACTAGCCTAGAGTGCTATATGTTAGTTAAAAACTAGCCTAGAGTGCCATCTGTTGGTTAAAAGCTAAATAAAAACAGCCTAGAGTGCCATCTGTGGGTTAAAAACTAAAAAACTAGCCTAGAGTTAAAAACT
>CAIGQW010053379.1:791039-807922 GCA_903798125.1 Danio choprae
CTGTTGGTTAAAAACTAGCCTAGAGGGCCACCTGTTGGTTAAAAACTAAGCTCAGAATCAATTCAAGAGGGAATAGCAATGCATTCTGAAAATCTAGATATATTTAGTTACAGCTCTTGGCAACTAGAAAACCCCTTAAATCTAAGGTTTTATGTTTTATTTCCAGAATCGTCTACACTGCTGTGGTGGATTCATTGGATGTATTTTCTCCATACCCTGGTTATTATTTCTTTAACGGCCTGTTGCTGGTTCTTCAAGCTCTGCACATCTTTTGGGCTTGGCTGATTCTTCGAATGGTTCACAAATTTGTCTTTTTAGGCAAAGTGAGTATCTATGTTGTAAACCAATACTTTTCCCTTTCAGTTTCACTTTCTTTATAAAGCACTTTACACATGCAGACCAAAGTGCTGTACAAGCAAATAAAGAAAAACACACAAGACGTACAAAAACAAAGCAAATGTGTTTTAAAGGTGGAACGAGATGAACGGAGCGATGATGAAAGCGAGCCTGATGAAGATGATGAAGTCGGAGAAGAAGAAGAAGAAGAGCGCAGCTGGGAGCAAAAAAAGGGTGCGCTTAATTCCAAACTGGCTTCTTTGGCCAATAACTGTGTATTGAACAATTTAACCAATCAGAGACAAAAAATGAATAGTAGAACACCAAAAGCGAGATAGTAAATCAAGTTTATGCATTTAAAGGACAGTTCACCCCAAAAATGCCAACATTTACTGTTATAGTTTCTTTCTTCTGTTGAACACAAAGGAAGATATTCAGATAAAACAGCCATTGACTCCCATATTATGTTTTGTTTGTACTATGGACACCAATTTCAGCTTTTTTTAATCCAGCATTCTTCCGAATATCTTGTTTAGTGTCCAACAGAAGGGAAAAAAAATCCAATTTTCATCAAAATGTTCATTTTTTTTTGGTGAACTATCCCTTTAAGTGTTTCGTTTAACTCACTGTCTTAGCTTTTCTACGGTCCAACTTCATATTTTGGTTTCATAACTATAATAAATAATACAGTTTGATTGTTGTTACCATTATAGTGTGCTCGAAATCGATACAAAGTGACCTCTTTGATTTGTTTAAAGTCAGTCTAATTGGCACATTAGTAGCACTTTAAAAGCATTAACATGTGTGCATTAAAATGACTCAAACACATTGTAAGTATTAAATTGTTGAACTGTTTAAATTAGATTGTTACTAAAGTGCTGCTACTGTTCATTATGGAACAGATATATAATATATGTACACAGTGCTCAGTATATATGAGTACACCCCCCACAAGTCTCTCATTTAAATCAGTATTTTCTATAGGATGCTTTACAATATTATATTTGTGCATGTACATTAGTTTAGTCAGTACTGAAGCCAAATCTGGAGCTCATCTAACAAAATAACTTACGATAATGGTTCAAAAATTAGTCGCCCAAATTTACATGTTAGAGAAAAATATTAAATAACATTTTCAAAAATAGCAAAAATCAAGAGAAACAAAAAATATAGACAATTTTGCTGAAATGTTGTAGTTTGTAATTTATTTTTGCAATATTTTGCATGAATTTAAATGTATTATTTTTCCATTTCTAAAGATGTTCTGTGACTAAAATATTATTTTAATAAATAAATCTGTTTAATAAATCTGTCTTGTTCAGATGCACCAATATATATGACCCATATTCACTGAGACATGGAGGAAAAAATTCATTTTCAAAATGGGGTGAACTCATATATGCTGAGCACTGTATATATATACATATATATATAGACTACATTTTTAGATGCACCTTTTAAAGTACTTTTCATAGGACAAATTTGGACATTTTAGTCTTTTAAGTTGTGTGAAAATCTGAATTGTCTTCAGTGGCTCTTGTTCTTCTAGAATGAGCATTGGTGGACTTCTAGAAGACTTTTAGCGCCATCTTGTGGTGCATTTGTGTTTGTGATTTTACTACTGGAGCTTGTTGTGTTTTGTAAGAAGGCACTTTTTATTGAGCACTGTTATACCATGTAACAAAACTGATGATTTTTACTGGAAAATTGGGACGTGGATTTGAGGACTGCTTCATGGACTGAAGGTGAAGCATTTCTGCTGTTCTGAATAGCGCTGGGAATTATTCATGTTAAGAGTACATTCACACAACTAGCAGAAGAGTATTTGCACTATGGCCATAAACTGAGCCTTGTGTCCGAAAGCTGTGTGTGTGTCTGTCCTACTCTGTTTATTCTTAGTCTTAAAATGACCTGTGATTGTTTTTCTAAGGATGAATTTTACATTATTGGTTGTTGGGATTTTATTGACTCTGATTTTATTAATGCAATATATATTAATGAAATATGAACCAGCTTCTTCAGTACTTTTAATGTTGTATACTTTTCCTTCCAGTATTTGTTTCTGTGTCCTTTTGAGTATCTATTAAAATGTTAATATTAACACTCTCTTTGGCTGAATTGTACCTTCAGAAAGGATTCGCGTGCATTGTGACGCAGCCTCTTATGGGTACAGGACAGGGTATTTTATCATCAATTTCCAAGCAGGCGTCAATGTAAGGGTCCAGCAGAATCATGTTCGGGTATGTTTTCTTTATCTTCCTCTCGCTTAGTATGTAAATCTGCCCGTTCGCTGTGGCACAGCCTGTGAAGAATTTGTTATCCAGACAGTCCTCTTGAAGAACAGTCCACTCATCTGTGTCGATGTCGAAGCGCAGAGTCTGTCCTCCCAGCAGATAGAGGGCGCCGTTGAGCTCAGTTGCAAGAAGGTCATAACTGGAAAAAAAAGTACATATGTATCGAACAAGATACTTAAGCCCTGTTCAGATTACACAATTTCCTAATGTTGGCATGATTGGCAGGACGTAGGCTGTGTTGGGGATTGGTAAATGTCAAATTGTCATCAGGACGCAGGATTCAATCCTTTTTTTTACTCTCTAAGTCAGGGGTGAGCAACCCTGATCCTGGAGATCTACCTTCCGGCAGATTTCAGCTACAACCCATATCAAACACACCTGCCTGTAATTATCATATGCCGGTCAGGTCCTAATTAATTGGTTCAGGTCTGTTTGATCATGGTTGGAGCTGAACTCTGCAGGAAGGTAGATCTCCAGGAACAGGGTTGAGCACTGCTCTAAGTGGCTTCAAAATATTTATAAGAAAGTTGGAAACTGGTAGCTATTGACATCCATAGGATTGTTTTTATAATGCTGTGTGTGTGCTATGCTAAAAATACTATGTGAGTCAATAGCTACTGGTTTCTGACACTCTTCTTAATGTCTTCTTATGTGTTCAACAGAAAACACTTAAACAGGCGGCGAGTAAATGATGACAGAATTTTCATTTTTGAATGATCTATCCCTTTAAAACAGGAGCAGGTAACTGGCCCTCGAGGTCTGAAGACTGTATTCTATTGGGAATGGAATTAAACACTGTTGGGAAGTAGACCTTAAAGGGCTCTAAAGCATGTTGAACAAAAGTGGACAATTGCTTTACTCACCGTGGCAATGGAGAATAGGACACCACATCCCATTGATCGTCCCGTAGCTTGTACCTCTGAATCCCACTGTAAACATCTCCATTTTCATCCAGACCACAGGCCACGTAAATGCAAGATCCCAGAGTTGCAATGGCTGCCCTTTCCACAGCCCGCACCATGGGGCTGACCACATCCCATTCTTCTGCTCCAAGCACCAGTCTTTCAACATCGACCACGGGTCCTTCATCCATACTACCGCCAAACACAAACAGCTGGAACTCCAGAGCTGCCGAACAGTGGCTGTGTCTGGACTTCTTCATCGCTGGACCGTCAACCCATCGATTGTTGCCATGCTCATAAATGCTCACCCAGTCCACGCTATACCACAACACATCCCGGAAGTAGCCTCCAGTCACTACTATGTTGTCCCCTTTGAGCAAAAAAAAAGTAAGACTAAAAACCCTCTCCCTGGTAAATTGCTTCAAACTTATTAAAATGACTTTAATTCTGGCAATTCACTGGTAAAGTTACAATTTCTCTTTCTGGAAATTTGCTGGAACAGATTTTCCAGTGTCTAAAAAGGGCCTGTTCACTCCTGACTTCATCTCTGCCAATTACTGGTAACTTTCCAGAAATGTCTGTTTGTGTGAAGGGCTAATGATGATGAAGAGTATTTTCGGAGATCAACCTTGTGCAAAGATTTGTTCCATCTGGGATCAAACAGTCATTCGATAACTACAGCTATAGTTTGGAGCGGGGTTGAAACCAACCTCTCCATGAAAAGTAAATCTCAAGAAACAGGTTTGGTCAACTTTGACTTGAAAGGTTCATTCTGGGAAGGACTTGCAACATCTGATCAAACATGTTCCAGTGAGGACACTGTGCTAAAGTTTGAGTTCAAAATGTTCACGGTAAAAAAATAAATATGACCTCATGTTAGAAAGGTCAAAATGAATGGTAATTAACATGTTCATCATAATCAAACTGAACAGAACCGTTAAATCGGTGTAGGTTCACAATTCTACCTCACAAAGTTTGCACTCGCGTGGAGTAATAAATATTTCTTATGGACTTTTTTTTAGGATAATGAATTCAAAAAAACATTTTGGACTCGTTTGGATTTGTGCTGTGTGACCATAATAACTTAAATTATTATTTTTTCACTCATATAGCAAACATTTTGAGAGTTGTTTTGACAATTCATAGCCAACGTAGAAGTGAAAGCCAAAATCTTGAATGGCACCTGTCACTGATTTCACAAATACGCATCTGACTCATTGTGCAAGGTTTTTAGGCATGACACATTTTGGACTCAGTTTGCAAAGATCATAGCAACTTAAAATATCTTGTAAGAGGTTGTTACCTACTGCAGCCATGGAGTACTGTGTGAGACACTTCCTGTGCAGAGGTGGATGAGCTTGCCACCTTCCACTGTAGGGATGAAACTGATACAGCCGCTGCGTTTCTTCCTCATGCGATCCACCGAGAACAAACAAAGTTTCCCTTGAACGAGTCCTAGGCACAGACCTGCCCATAGTCCAGCTGCTAGGCAAGTTATCATTCAGCCTACAAATGAGCTTAGCACGTGGGTCTGAACTGTTGATCTTGGACAGAAGATCAGTAATGTAGGGAAGACTTAAGCACTCTGGCCTAACCAGACCCACCAGCTCCATGAAGTCTTCTTCTCGACTTGGCTCAAAGGTCGCCCAGCGAAGAGCCACATCAAGTACCAGATCTTCCCTGGGAATGCTTAGGTTGTCGCTAGCAAGCAAATCAGCAATGCTTTCCTTCGAAAGACACATTAAGTCTTCCTCCGAGGCTATGGCAGGCAAGTGTGTCAAGACTACATCCCGGGCTGCTGCGTAAAGGTCCAGACAACCTAGATGCCAAGCATAAGCCATCATTCCCAAGCAGTTACTAAGATGCAGTTGCCTCTCCAAGAACTTGCAGCAAAGTAGCCGAGCCTTGTCGATTTGGAGAAAATCAGCAGCCTCCAAAATACCAAGGACGTTCTTGGTGTCCAGGGTGAGTTTTAAGTTCTTTGTGAACTCCATTAGTGTGTGGAACTGTTGCGGTCCAACTCCCTTAATCTCAATATGGTTCCTGGAGCTCTCCCGACCACCACCAAAAAACAAGGCTCGGAAGTAGGGACTCATTTTTGCCAAACGCTCACGGTTCACAAAAAACAACTCTCCTTCTACTTGAAGCACTACATCAGGAGCAACGTCGACAGCATCCCGATCCTCTTCAGCTCCACTTTTCTCAGTATTTGGGTTCTGGTCAAGAGTATCTACTGTTTGTTTTTCACAAGCCATGACTGTGCGCTCGCCCTCCCACCACTCACTTCTCTGCTGAAGTGTATCAGATGACATTTATGTCCTCACCCCAGTTTGTCACTGGGAATGGGGTCAGCAAGCATAGGAAAGCGAGGGCTAAATATATCTTGGGTAAAACGCTACAGAGACCCTGTTTCAATAAGCACACTAAAGCCTTTTGGAAATATTTCAATGCAGGCTTCTGCTGGTATACATGTTTTCCTGTTGCAATTAATTGCTAAAACGTTTATTATGATGTATGGTATTATCACAATATTGACCTAAGGTGCAAAAAAGGTATAATAACCCAACAAAAACTTTATGTTATTGTTTATACAGGGTCATAGTATATTAATGTTTTAAACAAATTAAATTGTAAAGCATGCTAAAGTACAACAGTTAACACTTTACAATAGTCTCATTAGTAAACATTAGTGACTAGCCATATTATAGTTAATGTTAAAGTAAACAAAAAATACAACAGAATTTAACTATATTTAATAAAATAATTCTTATTAATGTATTATTAGGCATTAACTAAGAAATTAATATCACCTAAGACTAATAAAAGTTTGTGTAGTTGTCATTACATTGAATGTAGTTAAATGAACTGATGTTAACGACTGGAGTCTTACTGTACAGAGTTAAGAGAAAAAAGGCCTATAAAACATCACCATTTCAATGTTGTAGGCCAGATAAACATGACAAAAAGTCAATGTTTGAAAATAAATCGCCTTTTAAGTCTTCAAGCATTTTGGTGCTGTTATGAACACCACTGCCAATACAATAATCGAAATATTATTAAAAGGTACTCTAAATTTTGGCATAATTATTCTTGTTATTTTGAAGTGCCCAGGAGATCAGTATTATGGATGATCATTATCACAATCTATTGAATACTGCCATATGTCTATTTAAAAGCACACCTTCCTAGAATTGAGTTATATATCATTTCAGTCCAATTTCAATGTTTTAAATTTGAATGAATGAATGCATGAGTTGTCCAGGTTAATACCGCAACTAACCACAAGGGGTGGCTGTTGGAGAACAAAAATATCTCTAACCCACATTTAATTTTCTTGTATTCAAATATTGCAAGTTAAACACACTGTAAAAATGCAGGGTTCCACACAATTCATTCATGTTGTCCCAACACAAATCGATTAAGTTAACTTAACACTTTTAACAAATTTATGTGGATTGAACATAAAAATATTAAGTTGTCCCAATGAAATCTCAAGAACTGTGTTGTTTCAGCTCATTTTAAATAAGTAGGTTGAACAAGCAAAAAAAATTTTTTTTTGAGTGCACACACTGCACAATAGTGGTTTCAAATAGTTAGGTCATGTTTGGTCATTCATGTTTCATACATAGGCCTCACAGTGGCGCAGTGGGTAGCACGTTCGCCTCACAGCAAGAAGGTCGCTGATCGCTGGTTCGAGCCTCGGCTGGGTCAGTTGGCGTTTCTGTGTGGAGTTTGCATGTTCTCCCCGTGTTGGCGTGGGTTTCCTCCGGGTGCTCCGGTTTCCCCCACAAGTCCAAAGACATGCAGTATAGGTGAATTGGGTAAGCTAAATTGTCCGTAGTGCATGAGTGTGAATGGGTGTGTATGGATGTTTCCCAGAGATGGGTTGCAGCTGGAAGGGCATCCGCTGCATAAAACATATGCTGGATAAGTTGGTGGTTCATTCCGCTGTGGCGACCCCAGATTAATAAAGGGACTAAGCCCAAATGAAAATGAATGAATGAATGTTTCATACATTATAGTAGCTGTTCCGATCTTACACTCTAGCCAAAGTCCATTGTCTAATGTCTGAACTATTGCTTTTTCCCCCTAGAGAATTGATGTTCTCTGTTCAAACCCCAAAGCACGTTCGCCTCACAGCAAGAAGGTCGCTGGTTCGAGCCTCGGCTGGGTCAGTTGGCGTTTCTGTGTGGAGTTTGCATGTTCTCCCTGTGTTGGCGTGGGTTTCCTCCGGGTGCTCCGGTTTCCCCCACAGTCCAAACACAGGCGCTATAGGTGAATTGGGTAAGCTAAATTGTCCGTAGTGCATGAGTGTGAATGGGTGTGTATGGATGTTTCCCAGAGATGGGTTGCAGCTGGAAGGGCATCCGCTGCGTAAAACATATGCTGGATTCCGCTGTGGCGACCCCAGATTAATAAAGGGACTAAGCCGAAATGAAAATGAATGAATGAATGTTTCATACATTATAGTAGCTGTTCCGATCTTACACTCTAGCCAAAGTCCATTGTCTAATGTCTGAACTATTGCCATTTGTCTGAACTATTGCTTTTTCCCCCTAGAGAATTGATGTTCTCTGTTCAAACCCCAAAATAATAATAATGAGGCCCTGATGTCATGTACAGCACTTTTGGATAATCTCAAACTTACTGAGGGTGAAATGATTAGCCAAAAGATTGCTTTCTCCCCGTCGGGGAATCGAACCCCGGTCTCCCGCGTGACAGGCGGGGATACTTACCACTATACTAACGAGGAGCAAGTTGGAACAACTACTAGTAATTGGTGATAAGTACCTATAACTTAAATTCTTCAGCTACATTTACTTCCTTATTTAATAGACATGATTTTAGCCCTGAATTGAAATCTAAAAAACAAATTTAAGTTGGGTGTTTTGTACTGAAGCTCTGATCAACAATGTCAAACACAACAAAAATCAATGCGGTGAAGAAAGAAAACAAAACAACTCACGAACTTCTCTCAAATAATTGTGCTCTTAAAAATGTTTCTCCCTTCAAAACTCTCAAAAACATTTGTCCTGTCCAAAATTTCTCTCAAAAACCTGCTTTTCTTTACAAACATTTCTCATCAAAAATGTTCTCTTTCTCTACCAGAGAGCAACACCAGAGAAAACAAGATGGCTAGCTAACATTAGCATGCAGTGCCAACCTCAGCCAAAAGATGTCACTATTAGTATACACGAATTCAGCTTAACCCCTGAATTGGTGGGACGTTTTCAGAACATATTTAAATTTTTATTGACTAAACTTGTCAAACTATACATCAACTGTGTATATAATTTTCAAGTGTGAAGGTTATGTTACATGGGTTAGGTTTTATGGCACTGGTTGACATTAATAACAGACCTTTATTTGTCCCCACATTGTACATGCTTAAGTTAGCTATCAATCGTCTTTTAAAAAGTTTTAATAAGAGCAAATGTTTTGAGAGAGAGAACATAAACATTTTGTTCCCAAAACCTTTTTTTCAAAAACCTTTTATTTTTGAAGAGTTAAAAGTTGAAGAGTGAAAAAAACAAACATTTTGAATAAAGAAGAAAAGTGTTGAAGAGAAGAAGAGTTTGAAGATTCGCCAATAACTACAAGGACTCCTTATCTGTTCACTAATCATGCACGCATGCTAATGTTGGCTAGCCATTTTAGCATGTGTTGCTTTCAAGTAGAAAAAGTTTTGAAAATAGAAAAAAAAAAAAATTGAAGAAAAAACATTTAAAGAGAAAAAAGAATAAAAGCTTTTTCTCTTAAAATCTTTTCTATTTCAGAGCAAAGAAACGTACAAGATATTCATTCATTCATTCATTTTCTTTTCGGCTTAGTCCCTTTATTAATCTGGGGTCGCCACAGCGGAATGAACCACCAACTTATCCAGCATATGTTTTACGCAGCGGATGCCCTTCCAGCTGCAACCCATCACTGGGAAACATTCATACACACTCATTCAAACACATACACTACAGACAATTTAGCTTACCCAATTCACCTGTACCGCATGTATTTGGACTTGTGGGGGAAACCGAAGCACCCGGAGGAAACCCACACAAACATGGGGAGAACATGCAAACTCCACACGGAAATGCCAACTGACCCAGCCGGGGCTTGAACCAGCGACCTTCTTGCTGTGACACGATCGTGCTACCCACTGCGCCACCGTGAGGCCCCATACCAGATATTGACAGACACAACTGTTTTGAATAGACTAAAGTTTTTTAAGCAAGAATTAAAATTATCAAAGAAAAAAAGGTTTTTGGAGGAAATAAAAATCTGAGCGGGAGAAAAAGTTTTTTTGTATTAAGAAATCAAGATCGGGCCTCATGGTGGCGCAGTGGGTAGCACAAGAAGGTTGCTGGTTCGAGCCTCAGCTGGGTCAGTTGGCATTTCTGTGTGGAGTTTGCATGTTCTCCCCGTGTTGGCGTGGGTTTCCTCCGGGTGCTCCGGTTTCCCCCACAAGTCCAAAGACATGCGCTATAGGTGAATTAGGTAAGCTAAATTGTCCGTAGTGTATGTGTGTGAATGGGTGTGTATGGATGTTTCCCAGTGATGGGTTGCAGCTGGAAGGGCATTGCGTAAAACATGCTGGATAAGTTGGCGGTTCATTTTGCTGTGGCGACCCCAGATTAATAAAGGGACTAAACCGAAAAAAAAATGAATGATCAAGATCACGTTGTAGCCTTCTGTATGTCTTACTATACTCCTTGCTATGTCCAACTCGTACGATTTTCTATTTGAAAAAGCCTGTTAAAAAAAAAATCTGAAAAACAATTAATCTGTGAAAAACATTTCTAAATAAAAAGCTTTGTGTTTTATGGGTCTCATTTGTAGTTTGCAAATTAAAACAACTTACAAGGAGCAGGACAATGAAAGTAAATGCGTCACTCAAGGATAAATCAGCAGTAAGACTTCAGTTTCTGATACTAGCACCTGCTGGCCACAGATATTACTGCATAGTAGACATTTTTCAACGCAGTGTTTGATAAATTGAGAGAAACATTTTTTTGAAGGGAACAAATGGTTGGGGAAAAAACAGAAGGAACCATTTTGTAAGAGCAAGAATGTTTAGCATAAATTATTTGCAAATAATTTAAGGCAACTTGAAAAAAATGAATCCAGAATAAAGTTTTTGAAGAGAGAAAAACATTGAATTTTTTCTTTTAAAGATTTTATTTATTCATTCATTTTAAATTTTGAGAGAGAAAACGTTTTAGTTTTTGGAGATAAAACATAATTAAAGGTTAAACAAATGAAGAGAATTTAGGGAACTGAAACTTCCCTACTGATGAGATCTTTTTCACCACATTGTTTGTCTGGGGTCGCCACAGCGGAATGAACCGCCAACTTATCCAGCATATGTTTTACGCAGCGGATGCCCTTTCAGCTGCAACCCATAACTGGGAAACATCCACACACTGTCATTCACACACATACACTACGGACAATTTAGCTTACCCAATTCACCTATACCGCATGTCTTTGGACTTGTAGGGGAAACCGGAGCACCCGGAGGAAACCCACGCCAACACGATGAGAACATGCAAACTCGACACAGAAATGCCAACTGACCCAGCCGAGGCTCGAACCAGCGACCTTCTTGCTGTGAGGCGAACGTGCTACCCACTGCGTCACCTCTCCAAACCACTGTGTTAATAAATTATCATTAAGAAACTTTCCATAAGGGCTTTCTATTATGGATCCATTTCTGATTAAATGAACACTAAACTGAACTGAACTTCAACTTTGAAATCTGGACTTTACTAGAACATGTTAAGCTGCTTTGACACAATCTACATTGTACAAAGCGCTCTATAAATAAACTTGAATTGAATGAACGAAACCAGATAACCAGAAACTCTAAGACATCAGTAAAGCTTTTTAAAAGCAATTTATTTCACACACCACTGAAACAATACATTCATAAACCACTCAGCAAACTCTTTTGTGGTGATGCACTTAAGACCAAACTCTTATACGTGTTTTCCTTCTTTACACATCAAATCCCCCCAAGACGAGGAAAATAATAGAAAATGCTGAAGTGAAAAATCAAAACTGCATCACGTGTAAACAGGACGCCTGTACCTGTCAAAACATTTTTAAACACACTCCATAAAAATAGGCCTATTCTTCCAGCACTATACAAACCAATACCATAGGAGCAGGACACATCATTTATATAAGAAAAATATATGCATTCTGCAACCACTTGAAGCATTGCACTGTGATGCTTGCAGATATATCTGTAATCTGATTATGTTTGGCACTGTCTTAAGTTTACAACAGACACCAACACAGCAGTGTTTACTCCTTCACTCCAATATGTACAAATATTCTAGTTAACCAAAAATAAAAACTTAAATCGTCGTTTACTTACCCTGGTGTTGTTTAATTGCCGTATTAAGTTCAAGTACCACATGAGGAGAAGTGTTTTTAAACTCCTGTCACTCGCTCGTCCACATAATAAATATCTTTTAACAAGACGCAAATGAATCAGAATGATTCCACTCGACACGTGTCGACTATTTTAAGGATTATTTAAGTATACGACAAGGTTTGCTGAAAAACAAACCGAGATTTCATGTATTATTTAACGAAAATCCTCCGTGATCGTCAGTGTGACTGCGCGTTCATGAGACCCTCAGCGCGGCAAATCACTCGCAAACTAGCCCGAGTATTGATCAATCAAAATGAGTGAAAGACTGACACAAAATACAGTTCTTATACCGTGTTCTGACTTCGTCTGGAGTTAATATACCCGTGGTTTTCGTCTCAAATCAGCTCATTCCTCTGTGAGCTACATAACTTTTTTCTTGATTCGGGAGATAACCATCTTTTTGACGAAACGCAGATGATTTTTGTCGGTTTCTACGATGCTCCGATTTTAAGCTTTGTAATTTACGTCGTACTGTAACATTAATCCATCTAATAACATCTTCGCCGTGCACTTGTTTGCTATTTCTGAGGTGGAGTGGCGCGCGCTCTTCTCGTGAACGCGCACTTAAAGAGAAACGGTCAAAATCGGTATTTCCGTTGAACGGTAACCTAATTCTGTCTTTTTTTCACCAAACCCTATCGTTTATCTCTTGAAAGCTTATAATACACGGCCCGGGATCGTTCGGTCATACTTTTGAACAGCTTATCCGGCTAATTTTGAGGAAAAAAAGAAGTAGGCCTAAGTAAATTGCAACAACACCAGGGTGAGTAAACGTAATAATTTTTTTTAGATAAACCAACCCTTTCAAATGACACATATGCATATTTCATGAGGTTTCAGAGACACTCGACCACATTCAGTTGCTTCACTACATAAAACACAGCCTACAATTGTTGCAGCATTTCGGGCTCCATTCAAAACCGACTCTCAATCAGTTTCTACTGCACACTGAACTGGTTTTGACGTGGGAAATACAGACAGTAAACATAACTTGGACGTAGTTTTAAAACTGGATTGTCACATCTCAACTATCAATGATGTCTATCAGTGTTGTAGACTTAACTGACTATTCTGACTTTAAACGGGTTTAAAAATACCAACATTGGGTTTATCTCTGTTATGAATGGTATAACGTTAAACATTTAGTGTAGTTTGTTGGCATCAACTGAATAAAAGTTCTGTTTTACCCAGCAGACACCTGTATTCACAAAAATGATTTCAAAATATGTAACATGGCATAAGTTTCATAATATGGCAGACACCATATTTAAAGGGATAGTTCACCCAAATAAATTAACAGTTATTCACCCTCAAGTGGCTCCAAATGTTTAAAGTTTCTGTTTTTTGGTTGAACACAATGGTTGTTAAAACCGGTTGTCATTGACGTCCAGAGTATTAAACAATATACTATAAAAGTCAATGGCTACTGTTTTCCAACATAAAAAAAAATATCTAAACAAGTTTGGATGATTGGAGTGTAAGTTAATGATGACAGAATTATCAATTTTGGGCGAACTATTTCTTCAATTTAGCATTAGCTAAACAAAATGGAAAATACATACTCCACTACAGAAAACCCAACAAAAATGGGCTGTGAAAATGATGTAAGTCAATTTTATATGCGAGAAACTTTAAATGGCAACTAAATAAGAGTAAAAAGTATCATTAATACTATTTTTAATACTGCAATCGAGAAAAAAATGATAAGATTTTATCTGCGATGTTGCATAATTATTCCAATGGAGAATAACGCAAAACACAAAAATGGCTTACAAACAATCGTATGCTGAAAAGTACATCTACCCCTCAAGAAGTAATTTCCATTAGTGACGAACTAAATTTGCCATCTACCTTGACTAAATCATCTCGGAAAACATGAAATGAAGGATGATGTGTTTTTTTTGGCAGGGTTTTAACTGCGATAAATAAAACCTCACTCGACACACAACAGCTGACAATAGCAGCAGAATCCAGACAGACAACAGACTCCTCGTCGCGGAGGATCGGCTATATATCTATCAAAATAAAAGCTGTGCGGATTTAACGTCACATCATGGCTTCAGTTTAAACTCCATGACAATCATCATGGAAGACCAGTCGACTTCCTACTCGTTCACATTCACACTCGCACACACACACACACGTGGCCTAGCGGTTTCATTTTCTCTGCCGTCATAACGTTCACTCATCGTCAAAGTTCTGCTGAAGTAGGAAGTTCGCCGCGAGGTTCTCGTTCTTCTCGCAGGCGAAGTACGCTTGAATGACGAGACCCTCAGGAAACCCCAGAGCTTTTAACTGGAAGAAAAAGATAAGATGAATTTAAGATTGTGTAAAACAAATTTCAGAAAATGACTATTTAAAGTAGCGGAATGAACCGCCAACTTATCCAGCATATGTTTTACGTGATGCCCTTCCAGCTGCAACCCATCACAGGGAAACATCCATACACACTCATTCACACAAATACACTATGGACAATTTAGCTTTCCCAATTCACCTATACCGCATGTGTTTGGACTGTGGGGGAAACCGGAGCACCCTGAGGAAACCCACACAAACACGGGGAGAACATGCAAACTCCACACAGAAATGCCAACTGACCCAGCCGGGGCTCGAACCAGCGACCTTCTTGCTGTGAGGCGATTGTGCTACCCACTGCGCCACCGTGCTGCCCGCCATTAATACAATTATAATAATTTTTATACTATTTTAAGAAACATTTTGGGGAGGCAAAACCAAATAATTTGAACACAACAGTCAAAACAAATGAATTATTCTTAATATTTTTAAATGACTAAGTCATGTACATAAATGTAAATATTTATTGTATAAATCCAAAATAACTTAATATTTAGATTTATTCATTCATTTTCTTTTCGGCTTAGTCCCTTTATTAATCTGGGGTCGCCACAGCGGAATGAACCGCTAACTTATCCAGCATATGTTTTACGCAGCGGATGCCCTTCCAGCTGCAACTCATCACTGGGAAACATCCATACACACTCATTCACACACATACACTACGGACAATTTAGCTTACCCAATTCACCTGTACCGCATGTCTTTGGAATTGTGGGGGAAACCGGAGCACTCGGAGGAAACCCACACAAACACGGGGCGAACGTGCAAACTCCACACAGAATTTTTTACATATGTACAGAGTATTTACATATGAAAATGCATCTTTTTATCTCTCTTTTCCAAAACTACATGATTGTTAGCATGCAACTTTAAAATAAACCATGCATATTTCATATTAATAATTTCGTACACATATTTTCAGTTATATTTCATTATATATATATAAACAATTGTAATAATTTTGTTATATTTCTTATTTTATATTGTCAGTGTTTTCTATGCATTTCCATTTCTACATTTCCCCAAATCACTGTATAAAAATACTGTAGTATTAAAACACATTAAAGTCCTCATTGTAGCTACAATTAATATTTAGTACAACATAGTGTTGTCACGATACTGGAATTCGGTACCAATCGATACTGAAACATTTAAGCGCGTTCTTAAACAGTGCTGATTTGCCGTTGTGTTCACGTGCTCAACAGAAATGACTGTGATTGGCCATGAAGGTCATCAGTTCACCGAACTCACCGCTGTTTATTGAGTGTAACCACAGATACAGGGACACTGGAGCGTTTCAGTCACGTCAGTCAGCTGGTTTGTCTATAAGCTGACATACGAGCGATCCGCTGATGAATCGCGGCTTTAAAACGCTCCAGTGTCCCTGTATCTGTGGTTACACTCAGTAAACAGCGGTGAGTTCAGTGAACTGATGACCTTCACGGCCAATCACAATCATTTCTGTTGAGCACGTGAACACAACGGCAAATCAGCGTTGTTTAAGAACGTGCTCAAATGTTAGCAGGAAATGGAAGTTTTTAAATTTCTGTATCGATTGGTACCGAATTCCAGTATCGTGACAACACTAGTTCAACATAAAAAAAATATATAAAAGTTTTTTTTTAATAAAAATATCAACTTAATTTGTTTCCAAGTTGCTTTTTTTTTTTACATTTTACGCCTAATTTAGGCAACTTCAGCCACACCAAGTGCTAGTTAAATTCACTATTTAATATCAATGTCATGAATATTTCAGAACTGATCGCACCCTCTCGATGGCCTCTTTCTCCTGTGGTGTGACCTGGATGTAGTTGGTCTGTGGTGCACTGGGAACTTCAGCTTCAGGCTCATTCAACATCTGCACAAACCGCTCCTGATGCTGTGTGATTTGCTGCATATATAGAAAGAAAAATCTAAATTCAGCAAAGCACATCCTAGAGTGTGCAACAGTGTGTTAAAAACTCAATCAGGAATTTAATATGTGATGTTTAAATTCCTGAACCTGATGTTTCTAAGACTTTTATTGTAGCATGTTCACGTACTTCTAGCTGACTCTTGGCTGTAAACCCAATATTGAGTAAAATCCCGGTCTTATCTTTTTTTTTTCTTCAAAATAAATGTTTGTAGTTGGGATTCTCCTTGTAGTTGATTCATGGTTTACATCTCTAAAATGAGGATGTTTTTAATATTTCTATGAGAACAATGAATAGAAAGCAAACCGCTCTATAGGTGGAGTCAGAGATGGGGGGGCAGGGGGCCAGAACTTTGTGGAGTGGGCACAGTGCTCTATTGGGCGGAGTCTGTACTCTATATATGGGCTCAGTGGTCTGTGGGGCGGAGTCTGTGCTCTACATGAGGTCTAGGTTTTCAGTGCTCTATTGGGTGGAGTCTGTGCTCTATTGGTCGGGTCAGTGCTCTATTGGGCAGAGTCTGTGCTCTATTGTTTGGGTCAGTGCTCTATTGGTCAGAGTCTGTGCTCTATTGGTCGGATCAGTCCTCTATTGGGCAGAGTCTGTGCTCTATTGGGCAGAGTCTGTGCTCTATTGGGCAGAG
>CAIGQW010053379.1:823978-834072 GCA_903798125.1 Danio choprae
TCATTCCGCTGTGGCGACCCCAGATTAATAAAGGGACTAAGCCGAAAAGAAAATGAATGAATGAATATTAAAACAATAACAAATTTATAGAATAATAATATTAAACATAAAAATAATAGAAAAACCACGTTACTAAATCTACAGTGAGTGAAGCAATCAAAAACTTGCATGAGGCGCATCAATACACTTATATGAATATATAAAGCCTTGGCTAGTAAAATAGCTATATGTACAATGGCATCAAGCGGTTTATGTTTCTGATGTGTGCACATCTTGTTCAGCTCTTCTGGATCTGATGTCATAAAGCACAATAATGACAGTAGCCACGCCCACCAGAGCAGAGAGGACCAATTGGATCACAGCTTCGGTAGGACCACAGCAGTGAACAGAGTCTGAGAAACAAACACATCAAACTGAGCTCAGATCAGTCAATAAAGCTTAACATCAGCACTGCCATCCACTAATATCAGCTCTGCTGTACCTGAACATGTGGGACAGAGTTGACTGATGTCCAGATGTGTGGTCTGGTTGCTGATGGTGTTGTTGACCACACAGCTGTAGGTGTTTCTATCCTGATATTCCACCTCCAGAGGCAGAGAGAGACTGATGCTGAGATCAGACACACTGATGCTGGACAATAAACTGTTTCCTTTGTACCAGGAGAGACTCACAGCACTCACATTCACCACCGAACACAGCACTGAACAATACTGCGCTGATGAAGATGAGGAGGAAGAACATTGAGAAGAGTTGAAGACGAGGAGAGGAACAGGCAGAGGAGCTGAAAACACCAGAGAGTAAAGAGAAATGAGGAGGAATCAAGAGATTGACGTAGACAAGACCCATCCACAGTAGAGCATTGAACAACATCTAATATAGAGTCTGCATTTGGCTTTAATCTGGATTTTAAAATGTAACAATAAAACAACATTTAAATGATCAGACATTAGTGTCGATCTGTTTCTAAATAAATATAACATGCGAAACCAATATTAAACTCACCGACAGTGAGAATGAAACTCTGTTTTCTCTTAAAGTTGAACCGTACTTTATAAACTCCATCATCTTCAGTTCTGGCGTCTGTGATGGTCAGAGATCCAGTTTTATTGTCCACTTTCAGTCTGTCTCTGAATCTCCCATCAAGAACATCATCATATACAGAGAATCTGTTGGTCTGTTTATTGATTTCAGCTATTAAAGTGTCTTCATCTCCAAACGTCCACTGAATCTGATCCTCATTCTTCAGTTCAGTGAGTTTATAGTGATTGAATCTCCCTCCGTCACTGATATTTCATCTTCATCAACAAACACGCAACAAAGAACAAACAGAAACAGGGTTTTTGTCAGATTAAGATCATTACAAGTTAAGCTCTATCATTGTTTCTGAAAGCTAATTTTGTAACTCACCATAGACATACAGAATGAATGAAATATGAAGATAGTTGGTCTGTACTCTATAACGTCCAGCATCTTCAGTTTTGATGTCTGTGATGGTCAGAGATCCAGTTTTCTTGTCCAGTTTCAGTCTGTCTCTGAATCTCCCATCAAGAACATCATCATATACAGAGAATCTGCCGGCTGTAACATTAATTTCAGCTATTTGTTTATCTTCAAACCACCACTGAATCTTATAATCATCCATCATTTCAGTGACACCAGAGTTTATAGTGACTGAATTTCTCCTTTTCACAGACACTTCTTTCTTGTTTACTGTATCACCAAACACACAGAGAAGAAACGGAAACAGATCCTGATTAACAGAGACAGATTAAGGGTCATCTGAAGGTTTACTAAGGTGAATTTACATTTGCAATGAATATCACAAATCTACAAAAACGATCATGTTTGGATTAGTAATTGTGTCTTTGTGCTGGTTAGAAAATAAATGAAACGAAACTAACATTTAACTAACCATAAACTTTAAGTTTAATAGAGTTGGTTTCATTGTTGGTCAGTAGTTTATAAACTCCAGCATCTTCAGTTCTGATGTCCGTGATGGTCAGAGATCCAGTTTTCTTGTCCAGTTTCAGTCGGTCTCTGAATCTCCCATCAAGAACATCATCATATACAGAGAATCTGTTGGTCTGTTTATTGATTTCACAGATTAAAGTGTCTTCATCTCCAAACCTCCACTGAATCTGATCCTCATTCTTCAGTTCAGTGAGATCAGAGCTCAGAGTGACTGAAGCGCCCACCCACTCATGACAATAACGAACTCCACCTGCAGAACAGATTGTCAGATTAAAGCTTTATATCTCATTTCATGAGTTCACACTCACAGATATTTGACTGAATAACATATGCGTATTTGGCGTGCTGTCCAGAGAGAGGGCTCGGAAAGACACACTAATGCCGTGGTCACACAAAAGTTTGAGCATGCGAAATTCTGTCGTAAGGCACTGTGAAAAAGGGCGGGATTAAACAAGATGATTAGACATTTAAAAAAGTGAACGATTGGTCCATATTTTAAAGTTCTGTAAACTAAGGTCATGTTTTGATCTTCGATTGGTCTCACGCAGTCACGTGATGCGATTTCGCAGGTCAGAGTTCACCAAGCTTGAACTTTGCAACACAGCGAACTGCGAAACTTGTGTTTGTGCTTCCGGTCTGTCGCATTGGCATGCATATGAATGGAAGTCTATGTGCAGTGTGACCATAGCACAAACACAACTATGTTACTGCAACGGCTCGAATCTGCCGCTACGAGTCTCAAGCGACGTTTTTCACTTGCAAATCTACGTCTTGCGCTCTCGCTCATCGCTGTGATATTTGGTGCAGAAGTGACTAAAGCTCATTTTAAAAGGTGTCTCTCACTTCAAAAACACATCTGACTTGCTGAGATGAGTACAATAATTCTAAATGGATATCCAGTATAAACGTTATAATAAGATTATATTTAAGATAATAAGATTATATAAAAGATGCAACTTATTAAATCTCCCTTCATCATCTTGCTCACTGTAACAAATGGGGCTGGTGGCCATTCATTCGACCACCAGAAGGAGCCCTCTCCCGAATACTGACTGTGTTTCTTCAGTGGTTACGTCCTGTTTGCCACCATATTTAAACAACCCTGTGTGCGGTTTCACTGTGAAGTATAGCCAGTTCTACTGCCTTACCAAGCGTTCTTTTCCGATTGTTTTGCTATCTTGTTATGACCATTGTGCTTGCCTTTGACCTCTGCTTTTGGATTGCTGACTCTGTTTGATTGCCTTTTGAGCTGCCTTCCTGTTTGTTTGATCCTGCTTGCCTTCGACTATGACCCTGCCTGTTGTGTATATGTTTGCTGGCTGTGAATAAACATCCAGCATTTGGATTTACTCTGCCTCCATGTTATCCCCTATGGCTCCATCACACTTACTCCTCTGTAGGTGTCCGCACAGTTCACTTGTTGGCATGTGCAGAAAATGAGGAAGTTTTCTGAAGTGAACAGGAGGAGAACGTCGGTTCACAGGCATTTGTGGGTATGCGAGTGTGACACGATCAAGAACAGAGCAGAAAGGGGCTGGTGGCGTTAATAACTAGTTCCCTTCCCGAATGAACATTTCCTGATAATTCGGGAATACATAGTCACTGTCTTTCTTACTTTAGTCAAAAACAAGCAGAGTTTTTCCTCCATATAGTGGACTTCTATGGTGTTCAGTTTGAACAGCACTTTCAGTGCAGCTACATTCATTCATTCATTCTCTTTTGGGCTTATTAATCTGGGGTCGCCACAGCGGAATGAACCGCCAACTTATCCAGCATGTGTTTTACGCAGCGGATGCCCTTCCAGCCGCAACCCATCACTGGGAAACATCCATACACACATACACTATGGACAATTTAGCTTACCCAATTCACCTATACCGCATGTCTTTGGACTTGTGGGGGAAACCGGAGCACCCAGAGGAAACCCACGTGATCACAGGGAGAACATGCAAACTCCACACAGAAACGCCAACTGACCCAGCCGAGGCTTGAACCAGCGACCTTCTTGCTGTGAGGCGATTGTGCTACCCACTGCGCCACCGCATCGCCCAGTGCAGCTACAAATGCTGTAAATGTTTTGAGATGAGGAATAAAAGTCCTCACTAGCGATAGAATCTGTCATTTTTTTTCAAATAAGAAAAAGACATTTCTATACTTTTATCCACACAACTTTGCATCCCAGAGCTAGTGCAAGATCAGCTTCAAAGGGTGTATATATTGGTAGTACTTTTTTTTTTTTAAAGAAAATCTGACTTGACTGTAATGTATGCTGGTTCCTCGTCATCATTAAATGCACAAGTTCTTATCAGCCCTACACAAACAATTAGGGTTCAAATAAATGATAGAAACCAACGATACTAGATTTTGGCTACGTCTAAGTCATGAACGTACATCCACAGTATCCACAATCATGTACACTCGATTGGCACTCCGTACATTAATAAGATCATAAAAATATTTGCGACTCACCAACCAGACGCCACAAACACAAACAGAACCAGAATCTGTGAAACATCTTCGACAACGCTTTCAGTCCACGGATAAGACAACACAAACTCTTCAAAATGGGTTCGGTGATGAGCTGACAGATGCGCTGGTGTGAGGCTGCTCTGTATAAAGTGATCTGAAACTACTGTAGGATAAAATAACATCTTTCAGTGTTGATGCATGTGGTCGTCAAGCCCTTTTGTGGCTGATTAACACTCATTTTGCAAAGCTTTCTGAGAAGTGACTGAGTTGGACATCTTTTTCTTACACCGTCATAAAGATCTTTTACTTGTATTTCCCTCAAAAAGATGTTTGGACTCTTTTATGGAGGGTTTCCCTCACAGATATATCAAATAAAAACAGCAACACTCAGCCTTGACGGCAGAAATAAACTGTTGAAAAGCATTTGCTATGCTAACTTTTGAATGCTACTTCTAGCCCTTGTTACTGTTTATTAAATACACAGTTTAACAATTGTTATGCAAGCACCTCCTCATAACATTTCTTGAATTTCAGCAAACATGGATCCAGGAAACAACACTTTATACTGTAGTTTCTCCCAAAATCCAAAAAAAACGCAGTGGGTAGCACAATCGCCTCACAGCAAGAAGGTCACCGGTTCGAGCCTTGGCTGGGTCAGTTGGCATTTCTGTGTGGAGTTTGCATGTTCTCCCCGTGTTCACGTGGGTTTCCTCCGGGTGCTCCGGTTTCCCCCACAAGTCCAAAGATATGCGGTACAGGTGAATTGGGTAGGCTAAATTGTCCGTAGTGTATGAGTGTGAATGAGTGTGTATGGATGTTTCCCAGTGATGGGTTACAGCTGGAAGGGCATCCACTGCGTAAAACATATGCTGGATAAGTTGGCGGTTCATTCCGCTGTGGCGACCCCAGATTAATAAAGGGACTAAGCCGAAAAGAAAATGAATGAATGAATGAATGAATAAATAGTGGACAATTGGTGAGGTGAAAAAACATCCCGCGACTACAGCAGGTGAGAACCAGTGCTGCATGTTTGGCCTGAACCTAGCATAGGACCAATTTATAAACCTGTAATTATGACTTTTGTAATTGAGATAAAGACATGCAAATACATCTGGCCGATGCACAGTAAAGATCAGTCTTATTTTAGAGAGATATAAACAAAGCACTCAAATTGTAAGCGCACAATTATAACACTTCAAAAGAGGAATATGAAAAAATAAATCCACTGTAATTAGCAACTCTTCGTCAGTTCACAGAAATGCTCAAGATGGCAGCCCTGATAATGTCTGACAACTCTAGACTGAACTGAGATATTTATCTCATTTTATGTGAGCCCTCCTATAACCTCAGTTTCAGGTTTAACATCATAAAAAAGTGCTGATCTTACCTTTTCAGATGAATTCTGGCCCAATATGGAAACTAAGAGCAGAAGAGAGAAATGCCTCATGATTGTTGATTTGATATCTGCATCTACTGGTGTGTTATGTAGTGTTGTGTCGATGATATTTGACCCTGAACTCTTTGATTGTTAATGGATTTACTTTTCTTGATTGTAAAAGTTAGTTGCTGTTGCTTGACTGATGATAAAACATGTTAGGAAATATAAACACTCGTACGACTGAACAATATTATAACCATAGTCTCCAACAGAGCAAAGACAGAAACAGCTCGTGAAGCGTCGAGCGCCACCTGCTGGATGAACTGTGGAGAGACGCTTATATTTGTGCTTGTGGGAAAATATGTCCTTAAATAAGAAAACAATTGAAACCTCGTTTAGAGTACGCACTTACTGCAAATGTACGGGTTAAATGTAGCGAATACAATCATTAAGCTCATATATTATTATCTAAACCCACTTGCTGTGAATGAATTAATGACTTGTGATGCAAAAAGTTTTGTGAACGTTTAACATTGTGTTCAAAACAGCCCCGCGCGCTGATCAGTGCCTGTTAGACCACACTTTAACACAGTAATGAACTGTTTCACTGTAATAAGTATGTGCCTACCTTTAATAACAGCGTGTTTAATAGCCGACAGCGTCCTGTCCTTCTCCAGGTTTCTTCACGATGGTGTACAATGAATCTTGATGAAACTCTCTCAGCGCCCTCTGCTGGTGAAGATAATCATTACAGGACTTCTCTAACCTGCAACAAAATGTATTAATTTGGGGGTTTTACAGGGGTGTGTGATCGCTCTGTAAAACGGGGAAATGTCCTAGGTCAGCTCAAGTTTTAACAATAATAACAATACTTTTATCGGTGTAAAAAGGGATGAATGGCAACGTAAACATTTATATAACAATGAAAGGATCTTGATGGGATGGACATCTGATCTGCACAATCATAACACGACAGGATGAAGTGTGCTAAGAAGTGATCTGAAAGACCTTTAAAGTCCTGTAAGTGTTCAAAAGGATAAATCTGTGAATACGCCATCATTTCTTTAACACACATTCAATAGCACTAATGCTCGTGTTGCTGTTTGTTCTGAAATCTTTCAGGGTGGAAAGATCAGCAAATGAAAATATAAAGCCATTACAAATAAATGAAGATTATAAGTGAAATGACATCATGATTTATGCTTGTGAAGATCATGAAGATGAACGTTTCAGCCCTGCTGAACTGTTTTACTCCTCCAGGAGGCGCTCGACATGATGAAATAAAAAATGGCAAGACTCTTTAAATTTAGACAGAGAAAACTTTATTGATAAAGACAAGCAAATACATCTGACAAATGCACAGTAAAGGGTCCGTGTACCCGCGTATAATTAGTTTTCTCATGTTTCGTTTCAAAACGGAAACACGAATAAACTGCTCGTTTATGTCTGATTTGAACTTTCTCACGAACATCAATATTTTGTTTTTCCAACTATTTATTTTTGTTCTTACACGCGAAATGAGAATGCCATAAAACCAAAACGAATAAACAGCTTTAACATTTATTCTCTGTGTCCCAGATAGCACACGCACGTCGCGGAGACGTCTTTGAAAGATCGTAACATCTGCTAAACATCACATTCAATCGAACGTTTTTATTTGTTAATGAGGCGTCTTCTTTACCTCTATACGCCGTCTTTACCTCTATACGCCGTCTATACGATGAATCTTGAACTCCTGAAATTTTAAATTGGTTTTGTTGAAAAATATAAATTATAATATAATATCATACAATTCTACAAATGATTCTTCAGCTGTTGTATTATTTTTGAGTGGAAAATACTTGAGCTTATCATATATGTGTAGACGGATGTATAATCAGTGTAACTGTTGCTGTTATTTATAGCAGTATGGATGAGGGAATGTCTAGATAAAAAATAAAAAACGACGTCTATGCTACATAAATAAGATGTCTCACAGACCTAACATTCTAATAATGAACATCTGCGATGCATAGCATAGATGATGTTTGAATGTCTGACAAGGACGTCTATATGACGTTTTCCAGATGAGCAAACGCCCTAAATAAGACGTCTCCCAGATGAAAACGCGGATGTCCAGCAGACGTCTCTGCGACTCGTGTGCTATCTGGGGTGGGCGGGGATAATACACGCCCCCTCTCCGCTGATTGGTCGACCAAACATCAAACTGTGCCATCACGTTCCCTTTTAATATCTAGAACAGTGATCATTTTTGGAATATTCTGGTATTTTTTCGGTAATGATGCACAAGTCTTTCTTCTGTAGTTGTTTATCTTATGTACTTTATTAATACATTAGTGTGTATCTTTTGAAATGCAGGATATACTGGCAAGTTAAAAGCGCTGTTGTTTCAGTGATTAGAAGTACTCATTTGTGATGCCATTTTGCAAAACATTGTTACATGAAATGGGCATGAAGTAAGAACTGGGTACCTCATTTGACCTTACCTATTGTACTCTCCCAATGACTGACGGTGATAAAAACTTTACAATACTAGAAAAAGCAACATACAGCACAGCCAACCTATGGGTAATTTTTAATAGCCATTATAACCTAAAATAGGAAGCGCTGAAATAACACTTGGAACAATAAAGCTAGAGAGATTAAGAGTATTTTTACAGTATTTATTTACATCAATCAAATGTCAGTTGGCTTTTGATGAGGTTTGGATTTTTTCCATTGACTCTAAATTTAGCTTTAAATATAACGTTCTTGGGGCCACACGGTGGCGCAGTGGGTAGCACAATCGCCTCACAGCAAGAAGGTCACTGATTCGAGCCTCGGCTGGGTCAGTTGGCATTTCTGTGTGGAGTTTGCATGTTCTCCCCGTGTTGGCGTGGGTTTCCTCCGGGTGCTCCAATTTCCCCCACAAGTCCAAAGACATGTGGTATAGGTGAATTGGGTAAGTGTGTCAGTAGTGTATGTGTGTGAATGAGTGTGTGTGGCTAGACTAAGCCGAAAAGAAAACGAATGAAGTAGAGTCTGCTGGTCACTACAAATTCATTCGCTCAATGCTATGCAATGTGACACAGTTTTAACACGGACTATGAGAGCTGCCGCAAAATAAAACAGATGACATGCTAAGATGCTTAAGTAGGATATAAAATAATATTTTAAGACAGTCACAGGTTGGCAAATTTATGAAGAAGTCCATAAATTGAGACGTTATTCCGCTGCACGAATAGTCTGCAGTCTGATGTTTGGTTGACCAATCAGCGGAGAGGGGGCGTATATAATTCCCGCCCACACAGAACAAATTTTAAAGCACTAAATGATTTTTTTCTTGTAATTTTAAGTATTTATAACAAACACTCGCATGAGCTGAATCAGAACCATCAGGTTCATATAATTAAAACAAATGAAGATTAAATGATTAAAAAGCAGTTATATTACTTCATCGTTCAGGTTTCTTATTGGTGAATTTGTGCTTGATCTCGTTCAGCTCTTCTGGATCTGATGTCATAAAGCACAATAATGACAGTAGCCACGCCCACAAGAGCAGAAAGGACCAATCGGATCACAGCTTCAGTAGGACCACAGCAGTGAACAGAGTCTGAGGAACAAATACAGAGGTTAAATGTGTGTTTTGTAAATGAGGTCAACACATTTGGGTCAGTTTTATTAACGTTGAGCTGTCAGGAGACAGTACATCAAATTACCCACACCTTGCGTGAAATCACACTATGCACAAATAGGACGAAACAATAATTCACACCAAAACAACATTTTATTAATTTTCCATTTAAATTTTACAATTAAATCGAAAGGTAATTAATATGTTAATACTGTTTGACAAAGCAGCTTATGCCAACTATTCTTACTATGGTGGGAGTGAGACAACTCTTTCTATGGTGGGGGTGGACAACTCTTACTGTGGTGGGAGCGAGACAACTCTTTCTATGGGGGGAGTGAGACAACTCTTTCTGTGGTGGAATGGAAAAACTCTGGGGGGAGTGAGACGGTGAGACAACTCTTTCTGTGGAGGGGGTGGACAACTCTTTCTTTGGTGGGAGCGAGACTACTCCTTCTGTGGTTGGACTGAGATATTATTAGGGTGCTCTTCACTTTCATCCACGACACCAACCCCTCTTCCCCACCCCTCGGTCATCACTTTCATCCGTAACAACTACTTTTGAGTAATTTTGGTGAGACAACTCCTTCGGCTGTAGGGGGGGGACAATGCTGTCTGCTGTGAGAATGGACAACCACTTTCTGCAGTGGGAGCGAGACAAAACTT
>CAIGQW010053379.1:834082-845424 GCA_903798125.1 Danio choprae
GGGAATGGACAACTCTTTCTGCAGTGGGAATGGACAACTCTTTCTGCTATGCGAGTGGACAACTTTTTCTTTGGTCAGATTGAGACATTTCTCTCTGCGGTGGGAGTGAGATGACTCTTTCTGCAGTGAGAGTAAGACAATGGGAATTGACAACTTCTGTGGTGAGAGTGAGAATATTTTCTATGATGGGAATGGACAACACTTTCTGTGGTGGGAATGGACAACTCTTTCTGCGGTGGGGGTGGACAACTCTTTCTGCAGTGGGGGTGGACAACTCTTTCTGTGGTGGAAGCGAGACAACTCTTTCTATGGGGGGAATAAGACAACTCTTTCTGTGATGGGAATGGACAACTCTGCTGTGGGAGTGGACAAGTGAGAACTCTTTCTCTGATGACAATGGACAACTCCTGTGGTGAGAGTGAGACAAACTTTTTGACGATAGGAATGAACAACACTTTCTGTGGTGGGAGTGGACAACTCTTTCTGCTGTGGGAGTAGACAACTCTGTCTGCTGTGAGAATGGACAACCACATTCTGCAGTGGGAGTGAGACAACTCTTTATGTGATGGGAATGAACAACTCTTTCAGCAGTGGGAGTGAGACAAGTTTTTCTACGGTGAAAATAGACAACACTTTCTGCAGTGGAAATAGACAACCCTTTCTGTGATGGGCATGCGCAATCCAAGTAAGTCTGCACACATTAGGAACAAATAGTAGCGAACACATGAAGGTGTAGGATAGTCTTGTATGTTCACTCCCTTCACTTACAACTTCTGTCTGTACCAGACATCAAGTTCAACTCTCTAACCTTTCAACCTCAACAAAATAGGTGCCTTTTTGACTATCTCGATGTTCCCTTTCCGATTCATAATCCTTAAAAATAGATGAAAACGCTACTTTAATCTCAAAAGAAAGTTTTAAGAAAAAATATGGTGATTGCAGGTAGGGCATGGCTAATTTGATACACTATCTCCTGGTAGCTCACCCTAAATAAGGCCGGCCAATACTGTGGTGTGTTGGCCGAGATGATAAAGATCAACAAACTGAGATCAGCTGAGTGAAAACATGTCAATATTAGAGCTGCCATACCTGAACATGTGTGACAGAGTTGACTAATGTTCAGAAGCTGAGTCAGGTTGCTGAAGGGATTGTCAATCACACAGCTGTAGGTGTTGTTATCCTGATATTCCACCTCCAGAGGCAGAGAGAGACTGATGCTGAGATCAGACACACTGATGCTGGACAATAAACTGTTTCCTTTGTACCAGGAGAGAGTCGCATGATTCACTTTCACCACTGAACACAGCACTGGACAATACTGCACTGATGAAGATGAGGATGAAGGACATTGAAAAGAGTTTCTGCTGATTACTGGAAACGGCAGATGAGCTAAAACAGAGAATAATCAGAAATATGAACATCTCATCCATGGGTTTATCCTTTGTTAGTGCATTGCATGAGTGTTTTAATGGTCTGTCATTTCAAACTGTAAAACCTATTTAACATCTTAACATGTCACAGACTCACCACAGACAGAAACACTGAACCAGTCAACTGACCATTTTGCTCCAATTATCAGTAGTTTGTAATCTCCATCATGTTCAGTTCCGGTGTCTGTGATGGTCAGAGATCCAGTTTTATTGTCCAGTTTCAGTCTGTCTCTGAATCTCCCACCAAGAACATCGTCGTATACAAAGACGCTGTCAGTCGTTACATTAATTTCAGCTATTAAAGTGTCTTCATTTCTGAACCACCACAGGATCAGATCAGTACCCATCATTTCAGTGAGACTAGAGTTTAGAGTCACTGAATCTCCCTCCTTCACTAATTTCACTTTATCATCACCAAACACACCTAAAGAAAAGTCAGAGATTAAAGCTTTAAAATAACTTTAATAACCTAAAAATATGCCTAATTAAAGTGTGTATATCTGAATTTAAATGTAATTTTAAAACGTAGCTAAATTATTACATAGTACCAGAACAGAAGCAACTGAAGGCATACAAATCATTTAAAACTCACCAAGCAGACGCCACAGACAGAACAAAACTAATTTGAGAAACATTTTCTTTGCTGGTTAACAGGAAACCCAATGATTATAAAGTCTTAAAATGGGTGAAAACACTCCTGACTGAACGGTGATATTTATCTGCTTGTGTGTGAACCCTCCTCTAACCAGTTTCCGCTCACTCGTCCATCTTCTTTAATATCATGAACATCAGCAGTCTTCACTGATCTGACATTTTCTCATGAATTATGACACACATCACGAGGACAAACAACCAGCTGAAGCTGTTAATCTGCAAACACATCAAACCACATGCTCAGATGCCTGCGCAGATCAAACCAACAGGAAAATACCTTCAGAATAAATTTTTGACCCCAAAATATAAGTGAATTAAGTTTATAATGTTTGCTTGCGTTGCTACAACGTTATCTATAAGTGAATGTTAGTGAGCACATACAGTTGCTAGTAAATGTAATACAACCATGTCATTCACACCTGCAACACATTTCAAAAAAAGTTGGCGCGGGAAAAATTCAGGGCTAGAAATGAGGTAAATTGGTTAAATAACAACATGATTTGAAACATGTGATGTCAACAGGTGATTGTAATTATAGTTTGGTACAAATCCAAAAATGGTCTAGTCCTTTAGGAGCAAAGTTTGCTAACAATACATGAGAAAAAGATTGAAATGTTTAAAAGCAATGTTCCTCAAAGAAAGATAGGAAGACATTTGGATATTTCACCTTCAACCGTGCATAACACAATTAAAGGATCCAAGGAATCTGGAGGAATTTCAGTGCATAAAGAACAAGGTAGCAAGCCTAAGCTGAACAACCGTGATCTACTATCCCTCAGGCGGCACTGCATCAAGAATCCTTATTCATCTGTAAGCGATATCACCACATGGGCTCAGGACTACTTTGGCAAACCTTTGTCAAGTACCACAATACGTAGTTACATCCACAAATGCCAGTTAAAATTGTACTGTGCCAAAAGGAAGCCCTATGTTAACAGTGTCCAGAAGCGCCATCAACTTCTCTGGGTTCAGAGACATCTGGGATGGACCATCACATAGTGAAAATGTGTACTGTGGTCAGATGAATCAGTATTTCAGGTATTTTTGGTGAGAAATGGATGTTGTGTGCTTTGGACTAAAGAAGAAAAGGATCATCCAGACTGTTACCAGCAGCAAGTCCAAAAGCCAGGGTCTGTAATGGTATGGGGTTGTGTCAGTGCCATTGGCAAAGTTAACTTGCACTTTTGTGATGGCACCATTAATGTTGAAAAGTACATAGAGATTTTGGAGCACAATATGCTGCCTTCTTTTCCAGGGACGCCCATGCATATTTCAACAAGACAACCCAAAACCACATTCTACACACATTACAAAGTCCTGGCTGAGGAGGAAGAGGATACAGGTACTTGACTGGCCTGCCTGCAGTCCCGACCTGTCTCTAATAGAGAATGTGTCATCCATTTTCAAGTGCAAAATGCGACAACAAAAAAATCTGTACTGCATTTGTATTTTAAGGAATATGTGATACACAATCATATATATTTTGCTTTTCGGGGCGTCACGATTGCACAGTGGGTATCACGATCGCCTCACAGCAAGAAGGTCGCTGGTTCGAGCCCCAGCTGGGTCGGTTGGCATTTCTGTGTGGAGTTTGCATGTTCTCCATGTGTTGGCGTTTCCTCCGGGTGCTCCGGTTTCCCCCACAGTCCAGAGACACACACTATAGGTGAATTGAATAAGCTAAACTGGCCGTAGTGCATGTATGTGAAAGAGTGTGTATGGGTGTTTCCCAGTGTTGGGTTGCAGCTGGAAGGGCATCCGCTGTGTAAAGCATATGCCGGATAAGTTGGCGGATCATTCCGCTGTGGCGACCCCAGATTAATAAAGGGACTAAGCCGAAAAGAAAATGAATGACTTTTGCTTTTCGTTGACTAGATCTCTAGATCTAGATCTCTAAAAATAATATTAGTACACACATCAAACGCAGGAAAGGTAATTAATGCTCTGTAGCTGTAATACCACACTGGTTTTTGCCCTGCAGTATTAAAGATGTCATCAGATGCACACATTTGCTCTGCTGAACATTTTTATTCCTCCGACATAATAAAAATTAAAACATAAAAAAGACTCTTGAACTTAAGCGAGAGAAAAGTTTATTAATACAGATGCAAATACATCTGGCAAATATACGCTAAATTAAGACCTGTCTTATGTTAAAGAATATAAACAATAAAGCATTCAAACAGGATCTGGACAATAATAACACTACAAAACACAAACATTAAAAATTACATTGTATATAAAAACTTAACACAATTAAGGCTGTGAACTGAGCTAAATGAAAGCAAAGCTTTGTGTTTCAAGTCTGTATACTACTGTATTTATAAGAAACACTCACATGAGCTGCATCAGAACCATCAGGTTCATATTACATCTATAAAAATAAATGAATGAAGATGAAATGACTGAAAAGCAGCTCTATGACATCATCATTCAGGTTTGTGATGCGTGAATATGTGCTTGATCTTGTTCAGCTCTTCTGGATTTGATGTCATAAAGCACAATAATGACAGTAGCCACGCCCACCAGAGCAGAGAGGACCAATCGGATCACAGCTTCAGTAGGACCACAGCAGTGAACAGAGTCTGAGAAACAAACACATCAAACTGAGCTCAGATCAGTCAATAAAGCTTAACATCAGCACTGCCATCCACTAATATCAGCTCTGCTGTACCTGAACACGTGGGACAGAGTTGACTGATGTCCAGATGTGTGGTCTGGTTGCTGATGGTGTTGTTGACCACACAGCTGTAGGTGTTTCTATCCTGATATTCCACCTCCAGAGAGAGACTGATGCTGAGATCAGACACACTGATGCTGGACAATAAACTGTTTCCTTTGTACCAGGAGAGACTCACAGCACTCACATTCACCACCAAACACACCACTGAACAATACTGCACTGATGAAGATGAGGAGGAAGAACATTGAGAAGAGTTGAAGACGAGGACAGGAACAGACAGAGGAGCTGAAAACACCAGAGAGTAAAGAGAAATGAGGAGGAATCAAGAGATTGACGTAGACAAGACCCATCCACAGTAGAGCATTGAACAACATCTAATATAGAGTCTGCATTTGGCTTTAATCTGGATTTTAAAATGTAACAATGAAACATTATGTAAATTATAAAGCATTCGTGTAGATTTGTTTCTAAGCTGGAATAATTATAAAGTTGAATCCAAAATTAAACTCACCAAAGACAACGAGATTGAAACTTTTTCTGCTCACACTATTCCATCGTTCATAAACTCCAGCATGTTCAGTTCTGGCGTCTGTGATGGTCAGAGATCCAGTTTTCTTGTCCACTTTCAGTCTGTCTCTGAATCTCCCATCAAGAACATCATCATATACGGAGAATCTGTTGGTCTGTTTATTGATTTCAGCTATTAAAGTGTCTTCATATCCAAACATCCACTGAATCTGATCCTCATTCTTCAGTTCAGTAAAACCAAAGTGTATAGTGACCGAGTCTCCCTCCGTCACTGAAGACACTGAAGTTTCATCTGCATCAACAAACACACAGAGAACATTTTATCAAATGACGTTAACAAAAAGACGTTACATAATTGATGATTGCTTACTAAAGTAAATAGTTTGTTAGAAATGAATAATAACAATTACAGAAAATACACAATAGAAGCAGATTGTCATGAACTCTTTCAAACGCATGTCATTTTCTGCTGAATTCAAATAAATATGAATATATTATAAATGTAAATCACATAGAAATCACAATTTATCAGTGTTTTCAAACATATTACATATATTTTAACTATCAAAAATTCAAATACAAGTAAGTACTAGCAATACATGACATTTATGGTTTGTAAAATGCATGCTGATGATGTCTATGGAGACGGCAGTAATAGTTATTTTAAAATAAAACTTGTGCACATAAACACACTGTTTATGTTGCTAGAACATTTACTCTATTGGTCTCCCAGTTGCTTCGCTTATAAGTATACTTTCATCTATTCCGGAATTAATACCCACCAAACATTAGACCTCTGACAGACGTGCGTATCAAGTCTATATTGCGTCCGTTGGTATAATAGATGTCTTTTGGACGTCTGTCAGAAGTTCAATGTTCAGTGGGTGTGTTGTAAATCAATCTCCGATCTCTTCTGCGAGCTTCAGATTATGCTTAACATGGCGACTCAATGCTGGTCTTGATGCTGGTCTCAGTGTTGGTCTTGCTAGTCTTGATGCTGGTCAGGACCAGCACTGAGACCAGCAAGACCAGCATTAAGACCAGCACTGAAACCAGCAAGACCAGCAAAACCAGCATTGAAACCAGCAAGACCAGCATCAAAACATACCTTACCAGCATATGCGGGTTTTTTCAGCAGGGATTTCACAACGTAATTAAGATGTCTGTCAATATTTGCAGAAAAGACAAAAAAAAGAAACAAAACACGACAGGGCTAAACAGAAACCTGTAGTTACGTGATAAACTTGACGCGTCGCCATGGAAACTTTAAAGCGATGCGTTGTAAACAAATAACGGTCACATTTTAAAAATAAAATGGATGGGCTGGGGGCAACGCGGTGGCGCAGTGGATAGCACAATCGCCTCACAGCAAGAAGGTCGCTGGTTCGAGCCTCGGCTGGGTCAGTTGGCATTTCTGTGTGGAGTTTGCATGTTCTCCCCGTGTTCGCTTGGGTTTCCTCCGGGTGCTCCGGTTTCCCCCACAAGTCCAAAGACATGCGGTACAGGTGAATTGGGTAAGCTAAATTGGCCATAGTGTATGAGTGTGTGTGTGTGAATTAATGAGTGTGTGTGGATGTTTCCCAGAGATGGGTTGCGGCTGAAAGGGCATCCGCTGTGTAAAACATATGCTGGATAAGTTGGCGGTTCATTCCGCTGTGGTGACCCCAGATTAATAAAGGGACTAAGCCGAAAAGAAAATGAATGAATGAATGAATGGAGCAGCAGCATTTAAAACTTACGTATGAAAGGGTTAACAATTTCAGTCTTGTGATTAAACAAGAGGTGAAACCAATATTTAACTCACCGGAAACACTGAGAGAAAAATCAATTCTCGTCTGGTGGATCCATAGTTCGTAACGACCAGCATGTTCAGTTCTGGTGTCTGTGATGGTCAGAGATCCAGTTTTATCATCCAGCTTCAGTCGGTTTCTGAATCTCCCATCGAGAACGTCTTCATAAACAGTGATGCTGTTGGTTCGTTTATTGATTTCAGCTATTAAATAATGTATCTGTTTCCATTCAAACTTCCAGTGAATCAAATCATTATCCAGAATTTCAAAAAAAGAAGTGTTTAGAGTGACAGATTTTCCTTTCCGTGCAAACAATGTCACTTCATATCTAAAGTGACTGGTACCTGAAGAAAAACAAACAAACAGATTTTCATCGAACGGCTCATGAATTACCTCAGTTTTTTATATACTGTTCTCTGTGGTCCACTTATGATGTTATCAATGTGATGTGATCAACAAACATAATTCAGAAGTAATTGACCTTCTGTGTTTTTGACCCTCATCATCAGAATGCTCTGTTTGAATGGTTGCGGCATATTGTAGAGTCAGAAGTAAACAGCCACCTGCCTGATAGTTTTGCATATTAAAAGGGATTAACAGACCTCCGTGAAGTTGGCCCCCTCACCCAACACAAAACGTCAGCAAAATAGTCTCATTCGTTTGTGCTGTTTTGGTTTTTGAGATATTAAAATAATATTTGTAGGTCATTTCAGCGGTCACGCAGCCCCACCACATGCTTCAAATTCGCCCCAAATAGTCTCGTTCGTTTGTGCTTCGTTTGTGCCGTTGAAAGATCCGTTTGTGCTGTTTCTGTTATTAAAATATTACACATTTAATTACGGGCGATGACGTCACCAGCCCCCCAACATGCTCCAAATTCATCCAAAATAGTCTCGTTCGTTTGTGCTGCAAAACATATTTCTTTGTGCTGTTTTGGTTTTTGAGATATTAAAATAACATTTGTAGGTCACTCAGCGCTCACGCAGCCCCACCACATGCTTCACATTCAAACAACACTGTTGCGTTTTCAAAACTGCACTCAGAGTCAGTCGATCAGAAGATGCGTGCACGAATTCAAAGGTAAGTGTGTGTGTACAAATCCACAGTTTTATGAATGGCTTATTTATTATGGGGCTGATGACGTCATAGTCCATAATTCAATGTGTAATATTTTAATGACAAAAACAGCACAAACGGATCTTTCACCGGCACAAATGGAGCCCAAATGGAGCACAAACGAACGGGACTATTTTGGTTAAATTTGAGGCATGTTTGGGGGGGTGGGGGGGTAGGTGGGGGGCTGGTGACGTCATCGCCCATAATTAAATGTGCAATATTTTATAATATTTTATAATAACAGAAACAGCACAAATGGAACTTTCACCGGCACAAACCAGCACAAACAAAGCACAAATGAACGAGACTATTTGGGGCGAATTTGAAGCATGTGGTGGGGCTGCGTGACCGCTGAAATGACCTACAAATATTATTTTAATATCTCAAAAACCAAAACAGCACAAACGAATATTTTTGCAGCACAAACGAATGAGACTATTTTGCTGACGTTTTGTGTTGGGTGGAGGGCCAACTTCACGGAGGTGATTAACCGGCAGTGAAAGAGCGTGAAACGGGCATTCTGTGGAGGTTGTGGAGGATCCTTATTACATCCTAGAGCAGAACATTCCAGATCCTGCCAATTTTATGACAAAATATTATTCCTCAGCACTTTCCCACTATATGACGCCTTCAATTTTTTAAAAAATAAATATGTGACAATGGACCATAAAACCAATCTGATGTTGTGAAAGATTACAAATTTCTTTAAATATATAAAATACATTGTAAAATGCATTCTGGTGAAGTCTATATGTGAGACACAGTTTCATGTCTCCAAAGTAATGCAAACTGTAAGCTCAAAGCACGGCTGTGTCTATTGTCTAACAAATGGCTGGGTAACACCTTCTCTGGTCCAGTGGCAGGACGGGTTTTTGACTCCAGAATTTAATTTGCACGCTTTGTCTTCATGCTACTTATACTTATACTTATATGCTGATGCTATCGGGCTGTGAAATGCAATTTACCCTGCTGACAACAACACTTTCATTTGCATGCTTTGTTTTCTCCTGTCTCCACCTATGTCTGTAAAAAATGATTTAAACTGAGTGCCTGTTTGCACTAGTTAGAGTTTGAGAGATTTTTCGATGAACGCCACAGCGATGCCGAGTTCTTATTAAAGGATTCTGCTTTGAACATTACCCGAGAGTCTTCCTGGTTTTGGTCTCTTCTAGAAATTCACAACAGTTGCATGGGCATATTTGATGGAAAAGCCAAAAATACATGTATGAGTCAAACTTACAGATTGTTATTTTTATGCCAAAAATCCTTTGAATAGAAGTAAAGATCTTGTTCCATGAAGAAATGTTGTAAATTTCCTTCTGTAAGTATATCAAAGCTTAATTTCTGATTAGCAATGCGCACTGCACTTAATCTGGACGAGATTTCCTCAAGACTTAGATTTCAGAGTTTTTCCCAGAATCTCGGCCTAAAATTGTCCATCCTAATAAACCGAACATATATAGGAAGATTATTTATTCAGCATATCTCCAAAAGCTAAACCGTATGACTGGTTTTGTGGTCCAGGATCACATATTTGAATTGAATATCACCATTAAACACATGTAACAGAAAGAAATATGTCTGAATGATACATTTGTGGAGATTAATATCATTTTAAATTGATTAAAGAACATTTAAACTCACCTCGAACAGTGAGACTGAAAGCCTTGCTCACGTTGTTGATGTGTAGTTGATAAAGTCCACTATGATACATTTTGGTGTCTGTGATGGTCAGAGATGCAGTTTTATTGTCCACTTTCAGTCTGTTTCTGAATCTCCCACCAAGAACATCATCATATACAGACAATCTGCAAGCAGTCACGTTGATTTCTGCTATTAAAGCATTTTCACTCTCAAATCTCCACTGAATCTGATCATCATCCATCATTTCTGTGAGACCAGAGCTCAGAGTGATAAAATTTGTCTCCCGCACTAACACCGATTTCACATCTTTATCACCAAACACACCTGAAGACCAGATTAAATCACCCGATTCTGAATAATCAAGTATTTACTCAAATAATTAACAATAACGTGCCAGAACAGAAGCAACTGAAGCCATAAAAACTATAAATACTCACCAACCAGACACCACAAACAGAGCAAAACTAATTTCAGAAACATTTTCTCAATCAATTCACAGAAATAGCAACAGCAACGCTTAAAATGTCTGAAAACACTCACTGAACTGCGATATTTATCTGCTTGTGACCAAAGTCAGTTTCCGTTCACACGTGCACCTCATTGAACATCATGAAAATCTACAAGCTTTTGCTGATCTTGCGTTTTCAGATTCATTCTGGCCCTGTATGCAGCCTCCAGCAGAAGAGAGTCTGAATTACGCAAAACACAACCAAATGTCAGCACATTAGAGCTGTTAGCGTATTAGCAATTAGCATATACAGTTTACAAATGGTTTATTATATGCTATCACTATAACCCCTATCAGGCAGCACGGTGGCGCAGTGGGTCGCTGGTTCTAGCCCTGGCTGGGTGAGTTGGCGTTTCTGTGTGGAGTTTGCATGTTCTCCCCGTGTTTGCGTGGGTTTCCTCCGGGTGCTCGGGTTTCCCCCACAAGTCCAAAAATGTGGTATAAGTGAATTGGGTAAGCTAAAATTGTCAGTAGTGTATGTGTGTGAACGAGTGTGTATGGATGTTTCCCAGTGATGGGTTGCAGCTGGAAGGGCATCCGCTGCGTAAAACATATGCTGGATAAGTTGGTGGTTCATTCCGCTGTGGCGACCCCAGATTAATAAAGGGACTAAGCCGAAAAGAAAATGAATGAATGAATGAATAACCCCTATCAGTATTTTGTACGATTTTGGTTATTTGACCTTCGCCCATCAAGGGTTGCCATGTCACAATCTCTAGAAGAAAAGCGCTCTACATTTTACAGTTAAATGCATTAATCTGCCTTGAAAACAGGTAGGCTGTGGCATTGACACGATGCTCAGTTAGTCCTAATGGGCCCAAATTGTGCCAAAAAACATCCCCCACACCGTTACACCACCACCACCAGCCTGAACCGTTGATACAAGGCAGGATGGATCCATGCTTTCATGTTGTTAACGCCAAATTCTGACCCTACCATCCAAATGTCGCAGCAGAAATCGAGACTCATCAGACCAGGTAACGTTTTTC
>CAIGQW010053379.1:864425-909607 GCA_903798125.1 Danio choprae
TTTTTTATTCAAACCACTAGGTGGCACTGTTTCAAAATAAATAGGAAACCTCATGTCATGTTTGTCATAACTCACAACAAATTAGACCTGAATACATTTAGGTGTTTCAGAGATATAACATTCAATTTGGCATGCTCTTTGTAGAACTTGTCCAACTACAGTAATTATTGGTTATGGCTTTAATTATTCAAACTGGTAAAAAACAATCATAAAGAACATATATGCAATTGAATCAACTTCAGCAAAGGATTGAGAAATTATTATTTTTTGTCTCCATCTCCTATAGTTCAAAAGTGACTAGCAAAAATGAAAATAAAATGCGTGTGAATTTGGATTACTGGTTTATGGATTGAGTTAGATGACCTTTCTAACAACAGAACCTTTCTGTTGTTAATGTATAGCCTGGCAGTAACTTAATCATACAGAATATTCCACATACAATCAAATAACATTAAGCAAAATACTCAGTACATAGACTCTACCAATTATGGTTTATATTGGATAAAATACAAGTGTAAATTTGAATAACTGGTTAATAGATACATTTCACAACTTTTTACCAAATAATTATTTGGGGAGAAGAACTTTAAAGGTTAGAACTCTTAACTGCAATCAAAGCCTATTCGGCAAAGCAATCAAAATGTAGACTTAAAATTTGAGTGTAAATTTGGATAACTGGTTAATAGATCGAGTTAGAGACTCCAAAATTGCCGTGGTTAATGTTTAGACCATCTTCTATCTTTGAACCAAATTTCACAACTTTTTACCAAATAGTTCTTTGGGAAGAAGAAGAACAAATCCAAAGATTACAACTTGTAACTGCAATCAAATCTCATTCCCCAAAGGAATCAGAATGTAGACTTAAAACCTGATAACATTTGAGTGTAAACTTGGATAACTGGTTAATGGATTTAGTTAGAGACTCCAAAATTGCTGTGGATAATGTTTAGACTGTCCTCTATCTTTGCACCAATTTTCACAACATTTTACCATACAGTTTTCTGGTGAGAAGAAGAACAACTCTAAAGATAGCAACTCATACTTGGCTCCTAGATTTTTGTGATTTACCAGGCTGAGAGGTGATTGGCGTTTGGCTCGTGACTTCGGCATCCGCTGGCGTGAGCTGAGCGACGGCCACTGCTGCTACGGCCACTGTCTGCTGCTGATTCAGATTGGAGATAAACTCCTCGTGTTGTGTCTTCAGAGCCTGAATCTGCTGCTGGAAGGCTATCTGTATGGGCTGCACAACCGGCGCGTACTCCGTGATGAGCGATGCCTGGAAGAGAAACACATTCTGTGTATTTGACCTGTGTTTGGTTATGAGGGTGAAGTAGGGCCGTGCAATATGACAATATATATCATATGAACAATATAAAATGTCTATACAGACAATATAAAAGCCTGTGGAATAAGTATTGTTTCATATTATGATGATATTGTTTATATCATGGTATCGCAAAAATACATAGTTTACAGTAATACTTTTTGATAATGTATACGAGAGCAATAATACACAGCATTATGGGAATGTAGACAAAAACATTAATAACAGCGTAGTGAGAAAGTGAAAGAGTGAAAAATAAAAAGTTATTTTCATGTGCTCAATGTCTATATAAAACTATTAATTGATTGAATTTACAGAAATGCTACTATATCGTGATATATGTCGTTATCAGGATATGAGATGTATTGTATCGCGATATGATATTTTTGTCATAACCCAAGGGTGAAGTACCTGATACTGTCCGAGCCCCAATGCTGGACTCTGAAGCTGCTGAATGGTGACATCATTAAAGTAGCCGTTCTTCTCCCAGAGCTGCAGCAGCTGAGAATGGCATGAACAAACACTCACTTTTTTTTGTCATGTGTAAAACGAACACTAACATCTACTAGACGTCAATGCATGAGGCAAATGTTATTCACTGGAGATATCAAGATGTAAAATACATCTTGTCTAGTAGTTGTCTAGTAGTAATACAGGATGCATACACTCAGATGCATAAAATTTGCCCGTCAAATGACAGGTTGCTATCAAATATCAGCCTCAAATTTTTGAATGAAGATGAGAACTGAACTGAAAATCCATCAAGTGTTAGACAGTGTTCTAGGTTTTTAACAAGAGAGGTTTTTAGGCCCAATAAGCAAGACCTGAGTTTTATATGAATTTAGTAATAAGACGTTTTTAGTCATCCAATTTTTAATATCAGCTACACAATCTGTTAATTTTATGAATTCGTACAAACTATCAGGTTGTGAGGAGATATAGAGTTGTATATCACCAAAACACGATGTTTTTTTATCGTCTGGCAGTACCATATTTAATGTAAAAGTAAGGGACTAAGAGCTGAGCCTTGTGGTACCCCACAGTGTACTTTTGATCGGTATGATTCCTCTTCATTATCTGACACAGATTGATAACATTCAAATGGATAAGACCTGCGCCAAGCAATGTGCAAACATGTGGGTCTGACAGTGTGATCGTACCCGTGTGATTTTCTGCTGTTTGTCTTCTTCTACAGCCAGGAAACTTGTGCAGTAAATGGGAACCACGACCTTCTGTAGAGCTGCCAAAAGATCCTTCTGATTTTTTCTCTGACTGCAGAGAAACATTAAGAGTTTGAACACTACAATACTTTAAATGAAGACACTTTATCATTTATATGTAATATTCTAAATATTATTTATTGTTGTCTAGTAAATAGTATTCAGACAATATTAAATATTTCATGTATTTAAAAAAATCATTTTCATTTATAACATTTTACTACATTCAACTACACTAACTAAAATTTAAATGGAGAAAACATAATAATACACAAGCCCTAAATCAACCCATTCATTAAAAACTACAACAGGATATAAATGATATTAAAATAAAACTGGCCCTCAAGCAGCTCATTTAAATCCATTATAACCTCACCAGTGATGCAGGACGTCATTGGTCAGATAGATGAGATGTAGGCGGAGCTCAAAATGCGCCTCGTCAGCAGTGATGCGGTTCCTGAGATGCGACGCCATCAATTCGCAGTGTTGCGGCGTCTTGGCGTTACCGAACATCCAATTCTTCCCAGCCTATGAGAGAAAGTTCTCTGAAATAACTCATCTGGTGCTCATCAAACAGAGCAGATCAGATTCTGGGATCATTAGGGTTCACTTCATGCTTTTTTTCTGATTGGATAGCTATTTGATGGTGAAAATGCTCTCCAAAACGCATTCGACTGCTCAAACCACTTCAGGAGGTGGTCTGAGATGCAAGTCTAAATGCATCTAGTTGCTGAAACCACATTTGTAAATTTTACTCCTCGCAAAATGTAAACTAGGCTGCACAATATATAGCAAAAGTATCGTCATCGCGATAATAGTACATGCAATATAAGTATCGCAGACATATGTCATAGATTACATTTTATGCATCGTTTGTCTATCTAAATTTGACCAATCATATTGGGCCTTACTATCTTTAGCCCCGTCTCCTGAGTAGTTCTGTTATTGGCTGGAGTGCCCCAAATGTGAAGCTTGAATTATATATTTATATGTATTGTCTGTCATGCCGCAATTTTTGACTGTTTGGTGCCGCCTCGTGAATGAAAAATGCGCAGGTTAGTGTATACTCCATCAGCTGTTTTTGTTTCTGTCAGCTTTAATTAAAGAAATAATAAATTATTTCAGCTCAGAACAATGTTTTTTGTCTAATTTTTATGTTTTGCGGCAAGTAGCCATGTAATAGGCGGGAAAAAGTACATCAAGGTGTTTGTTTTCACAGAATAAAGCCCTTCAGTTTTTTACGGGCTGCAGATAAACTCTGTCTCTGGCTTTATTCTGTGATAACAACCTCCTGAATGTACTTTATCCCCATCATATCATGCAGCATTTGAAAATCCAACTCATATCCATTTAGGCGAGACACATTATGTGGCCAAATTTGAATGGAATAGTTTCCACAAATCAAATAGTGATCCGATCAGAGGAAGCACATGAAGTGCCCCGCTGTAAACAGGCCCTTACAGAAATGGCGTCTTTGGTGCAGGTGTCTATTATGGGCTGGAGGAGGTTGTCCAGCTCGTTCATGTCCAGCTGCGTCTCCACCAGCAGCTTCTGCATCTGCTGCTCCATTGCCTGAGAAATGGCAGCCGTTATTTGCTCCTGAAACCACAAATAGACATTTTCCCATTATTTTAAAGTCCAAAATAATTATTATATATGAACGTTAAGACTCGTCCTCATCTTCCAAAAATACGGAAAACATTAAAACTGAATGTGCTACTGAGTTACACTTTAAAGAACATTGAAAACTGTAAAGCTTAGGCTATAGGCAATGTGATTTCATGTCTGTATAGTTGATTTCACTCAACACGGGGACAGCAGAGTCATCAGACAAAAATGAGAAAAAGTACCTGAAGTCACTATTTTGAAAAAGTCACTATTCCCGAAAATAATGCATTACTTTACTAGTTACTTGAAAAAAAGTAATCTGATTACATGATGCATCATTTGTGATACACTACCTCCAACACTGGCCAAATGACCCCTTTAACACAACAAAATGTTTTTAAATTGGAATAATATTATGCAATATTACTGTATTTCAGGGTCTTTCCTGCATAGTGAATTACACGGTGGCCTCCACCAAATCTTATACCACCTCCACCTTTTAACAAAAATCAGGCAGGCAGTTACGGCTATCGACAGACCTCAATTGATGCTCAAGCACTGCTCATGTATTTAATTACATTTAGCGTAAACCTTTTTAAAATAAGATAATGTTTTACTTCATATGATTGAAATGTGTTTGCCTCAAATAGAAAAAACATTCATGATTGAGATACCATCTCATTTTTGAGCAAGATGTAGACCTGAAATTGAATAATATACAGTAGTCAACATTCGAAGTGAATCAAAAAATTTTTCCAAAATTGTCCTAGGACAAGAATGGATGTTGTTCAATATTTTAGGGCAGCTTTGATGAAAGGTGATGATCTTCAAATGTTGACTACAGTAGATATAAAAACTGGGAGAAAGTCTAAAAAATTTCAATTATAAGTTGCAATTTCGAGATGCAGACTCAAAACTGCACAATATTGACTTACAATTGTGAGAAATGTTCAACTGCAAAAAAGTCAAACCTGTGAGATGCAGACTCAAAATTGCGTAATATAAACGCAAAATGAAATGCGAGAAAGTCCATTAATTTTTAATTGCAAGAAATAGTCACACCTTCAAAACAGATTCAGATTTAGTCAACTTCGAGACGTGCATTTTCCTGGCACAAAAATGAGATTTAATTATTCTTAAAAGATTAAAATGCTCATTTTATTATTTCTTATTTTATTAAGATTATTATATCAGCTTGCACATCTGCACTATAGACACTTTCCTGATCACTCCATGTCTCTTGGAAACACTGTGCATTTTAAATTGTGCTTCATTCAGGTGAGTGGGCTTGACAAACCACCTATAGAAACACTCTTCTCTCTTATGCACCTGACACTTTATCTAAACTCCACCTTACAAGGACTCAATGTTGACTATAAATGTACCACAATCATGCTGCACTGCTTGCTCAACCTTAAACACCTCTTGCACAATATTAGACCTTAAATACCTTTTTTGCACAATATCCTCCACAACATTGTTCAGTCTCATGTAAATGTACTTGTATAGCCTGTCTTATGTGTATAGTTTAAGTATTTGATTCTATTTTCATAATATATGTTAGTTATGCATAGGTTTTTTAAAATGGCTCTTATGTCCAGTGTTGTCCTGCGAGACACGACATTTCGTTCCTCTGTATGTCCACACATGTAGCGGAATGACAATAAAGCTCGACTTGACTTGATTACTATATTGTCTTGTTATAAAAGTTTAAAAAGAAAAAAAGGTGTAAAGTCTGTCACTATGTCTGTCATATCAAGCATTTATGTTCTTTTCACTCGATAATATAAAGGATTGAAATGCTCGACCTGTCTGAGGCTGAGCAGGTGCTGCTCCTGCTGCTGCAGGTTCCACTGGCTCTGCTGGATGAGCTCCTCCATTGATGACGTCGCCGGTGGGATTGCTGGAGGACCGAGAATGGCCATCGACGCAGAAACATCAGCAGCGTCATTACCCGGAAGATTAGAGATCACTGATAAATCACAAAGACAAGCAAAAAAACATGACTGCTCCTGCTGCTGAACACCAGAACAAACATCTGTCCGTCAGCATGGCCAAATGATGGGAAGCACTGCTGGAGGAAACGGGACGCTTATTTGAATAAAGTTCCCAAAGCAAAGCAATTCGATGGAAGCTTGTTTCTGCCACATAATAGAAAAATAAATCCATTAATAAAAAACTTTTATTAACTTTTTAACATTTTTTTTCATCTCATAATACATAACGGAGAAATCTAAATTCACTTTTGCAAGTTAACATCTGGCAAATTCCAATTTTTTTGTGAGTTTGCATTTCCCAACTGAGATCAAGTGCTAAAAATAGTCGGAACAGCGAGATGTAGACTCAGAATTGCATAACATAGACTAAGATTTGCTGGAAAGTCTAGGACTTTCAACTGTTACAGCCACAAATGTGAGATAAAAATTGAGAGAGAGAGAGTCCATATATTTTTAATTATAAGCATTAATCGCAACTGCAAGATGTAGACTTGAAATTGCACAATATAGGTAAAAAATTGCGAGAAATTCCATACACTTTGAATAGTAAGAATTAGACGCAACTGCAAGATGTAGACTTGAAATTGGGAAATATAAATAAAAATTTCATCTAGAAACTTTAAATTGTGAGAATTAGTCACAACTGTGAGATGTAGACTGAAAATTGCATAATATAGACTCAGAACTGTGTAACATAGACTCAGAATTGTGTAATAAAGACTCAGAATTGCATAATATAGACAAAGAACTGCGAGAAAGAGTCGCAACTTCGAGATGCAGATTTAAAAACTGCAATACAGACTAAGAAATGTGGGAAATTCTTAAAACGTTTGATTATAAAAAATAGTCACAACTGTGAGATGAAGACTTGATATTGCACAATACAAATTAAAAATTGCGAGAAAATCTATAAACTTTCAAATATAATAACAAATAATAATAATTCCTTACATTTATAGAGCACTTTTTCTAGACACTCAAAGCGCTTTACACATACGCTCTACCACCAGTGTGCAGCATCCACCTGGATGACGCGACGGCAGCCATATTGCACCAGACCACACAGCACACACCAGCTGATTGGTGGAGAGGAGACAGAGTGATGAAGTCAATTATGATATGGGGATGTTTAGGATGCCATGAGGGACAGAGGCCGTTGGGCAAATTGGCCAGGATGCCGGGGTTAAACCCCTACTCTTTTACGAAGGACAAAACGCAAACAAACGAGAAGACAATTTAGGCTAAGGAAAGCATGGGGGGAAATAAACCAAGTAACGAGTCTAAAGAGAAAGTCTGCTGGCTTGTGGCTTCCTTAAAAGCTCAATAAAGATTGATCCTGGGATTTTTCACGACCACAGAGAGTCGGGACCTCAGTTTAACGTCTCATCCGAAAGACGGCGCTCACCGATCAGTATAGAGTCCCCTTCACTATACTGGGGCATTAGGACCCACACAGACCGCAGGTTGAGTGCCCCCTGCTGGACTCACCAACACCACTTCCGGCAGCAACCTAGCTTTCCCATGTGGTCTCCTATCCAGGTACTGACCAGGCGCAGCCCTGCTTAGCTTCAGTGGGCGACCATGTGAGAGTTGCAACTTCGAGACGCAGACTCAAAAATTGTGCAATATAGACTAAGAATTGCAAGAAATTCTCAAAACTTTCGGTTATAAAAAAGTCGCAACTGTGAGATATAGACTCAGAATTGTATAATACAAACTAATTGCGTAATAGATAAAGAACTGCAAAAAAGTCCATACATTTTTAATTGCAAATAATAGTCGCAACTTTGAAATGTAGACTCGATAGCACAATATAGACTGAAAATTGCAACTGCTAGTCACACCTTTAAGTAAGAAATAAGAAATAGTTGCAACTTTGAGATGCAGTCTCTAAACTGCGCAATATAGACTACAAATTGCAAGAAATTATATAAACATTTGATTGTAAACAATTGTCGCAACTGTGAGAAGTAGACTCAGAATAGCACAATATAGACTAAGAACTGCGAGAGTCTCTAAACTTTCAACTGTAAGAAACAGTCGCAACTGTGAGATTGCGCATTACAAACTCAGAACAGCACAATATACGCTACAAATTGTAAAGCATTGTAAGATGTAGACTCAGAATTGCACAAATAAAAGCTGATATGCTTTCAATTGCAAGAAATAAAGTTGCAAATGCAAAATGTAGACTCAGAATCGAACGAGAATCTAAAAATTGTGAAAGTCTGTAATCTTGTAAAATAGCAAGAAATAGTCGCAACAGCAAAATGTAGACTCAGAACTGCGAAAGAGTCAAACTGTGAAGTAAAAACAACAAAAAAAGTCGTAATTATATTAACATTCATGGCAGAAACAAGCTTACATACACGGAGGTCATAGAAACATGCAGAAAAATCCCTCATGCTTGTTTGTTCCCCTCTGATGTTCCATGTCTGGAGATTGTAGCATGAAAAACTCAAACGAACAAGAAGACAAAAAGATTTTAGGCTAAGGAAAGCATGGGGGAAAATAAACCACGAGTCCAAAGAGAAAGTCTGCTGGCTTGTGGCTTCCTTAAAAGCTCAATAAAGATTGATCCAGAATATCTGCCTTTGCAAAAAGAAAGTACAACAAAAAGCTGCACATATTTACATATCGTTTATGTAGCAAAAACAGCAATGCAAGAAAGTAGAGTTAGCTTGAAAGCTTCTTTTAAATTCCACAATACATGAAATAGTAACAGTGATGCTTTTGCAAGCGTTTTATAATATTTAAACCAGTTATAAAGGTTGAACGCTAACTGAAAGATGTAATCTATAACATAATCTGACAGCAAAATACAAAATAAGGTTTCAAGCACTGATGTTGCAGAAGAACTCCATGAATACCAGGAAAAATGAAACATTTCTGACCATCGGTCTAATAAATACCTTCCATTTTATATTCATCATCATGAGTGCCAGAATCTATAAAGGAGAAAAGCACACCTTAAACACGAACATATGCAGGATAACACAGCTGTCAGACAAATCTGGATCGTTGGTTAGTAGCAAGGTTATTAATGTTAGCAAGTACGAACGAAAAAAAAAGTTGATTTAAAGTGAAACAAACAAATAAATGTTTAAACGAATCTTTAAAAAGTAAAAAAGTAAGCAACATTTGAATATATAAATGACCAAACATCTTAAAATATAAATACAATATTCAATACTGCAATGAGAATAAGCACGTTTAAAATCTAAAGCAAAAATAAACCTACATATAACTTATACTAAAAATAACACTAGTTAGTAAATAAATGTGACTTATTCTCTGCAGCGGTTCTTTCACGTACGCTGCTGCTGTTCGATGGCCAGTTTATATTTGTAGTAGCCGAAAAATTCCCCTCCGAACAGAAATGAGAACTTGGAGTTGTCCTTCTGCTTCTCCATGGTCATCTTCTCAAATTCGGGTCCATTTCTGGCGACAAACTGCGCCAGTTTGTCAATGACATTGCGCAGCTCTTGATCTGATGGGGGAAAAATAAAGACAAAAACATCAAAATACAACGTACAAATACGTTCTTACATTCGCAATTAAATTTTGCATAATGTTTTACATATTATTTAAAGGAATGATAACATTACAGTTTAAGTACCAATTTTTATTGAGGTTGGTTTTATATTATTGCACATTCGTTCAGTGACAACTTGTGACATGGCCCCTATAATGTTTACCATGGTACTTTGAATATTGTCTGAAATATCACGTAAGAATGACTTTAAAACAACATTAGCGCTTTAATTGACTGTGAACAATGTTGTACTTTGGCTGATAATATGATTTCACTATTAAGAGTTTATAAAAAAATCTTTTTTTAACCTATATTATTAAGAAGAATGTCTGAATGTGTGAATATAAAACCAACTTTACCTCAATCCAATTTACATGATTGAGAATATATTGGCTGTTTATCACAATCGTATATGTCTAATCCTACCCAATACCCAAACCCAACTACCTTACTATAACTATAAAAACTATAAAAAAGCAGCAAATTGGGAGTTTATTGAGCAAAAAGTCTTAGCTAATGATCTGTTAATAGCAAGAATTGTACCTTAAATTGTGTGAAAAATTTTATATTAATATTGTAGGACATATTTAATTAAATATATAATATTGACGATATATTTCAAGCCTTGACTGAAATAATACTGATAATTTCCCACAGATTAACTAATAAATATGATTTGCTTTATTGAAAACATTGGTCCCATTGACATTTACTGTAAAACCTTTATACGAGCATTAAATACAGTAATAAGATGTTTGTTAACTTAGTTTTCAATTATAGTCAAAACCCAGATAGCACACATGCGTCGCAGAGACGTCTACTGGACATCCACGTTTTCATCTGGGAGACGTCTTATTTAGGGCGTTTGCTCATCTGGAAAACTATAGACGTCCTTGTCAAACATTCAAACAACATCTATGCAATGCATCGCAGATGTTCATTATAAGAATGTTAGGTCTGAGAGACATCTTATTTATGTAGCATAGACATCGTTTTTTTTATTTAGACATTCCCTCATCCATACTGCTATAAATAACAGTAACAGTTACACTGATTATACATCCGTCTACACATATATGATAAGCTCAAGTATTTTCCACTCAAAAATAATACAACAGCTGAAGAATCATTTGTAGAATTTTATGATATTATAATTTATATTTTTCAACAAAACCAATTGAAAATTTCAGGAGTTCAAGATTCATCGTATAGACGGCGTAGAGAGGTAAAGTTAAAGATAAAGGTAAAGAATGTGATGTTTAGCAGATGTTACGATCTTTCAAAGACGTCTCCGCGATGTACGTGTGCTATCTGGGAATACACAGTCAAAATAAACAAACGAGCAGTTTAAAATTCTTATTGAATACATTAATTGTGTGTCCATTTGTGTCTTTTTGATAATAATGTGACCTCATTAGCGTTAGCGCTGCAGTTACACGCGCAGCCGCAGTTTTACCTTCTGGAGGCGTGGAAACATCCATATTTCTCAGCAATACAGGCTAGTATGACCCAGAATTCACTTATAACACATGACGCTAAAGCGCGAAACAAAAAATATCCCGTTTTGAGAAATCTACGACCACATCTCCACGGGTTTGTTGTGTTTCAGATGAAGCGACAGGAAACAGAGACCCGACTACTTCCTTCGGTGAGTGGGAGACGCATGCGCTCTGGCGACGTTTAGCATAGAGGTCTCGTCACAGCGTCAACTGCCGGTGAGAGACCGTAATTTCATAAAATTTGGACTTTTTCCCCTTCTTTTTTCACATTTTGACGCCATATTCTGTATGTGACAGCTGGTTACCGTAATAGTAAGTAATCATTACTATATCTTCGGGTTTTACAGACATTTTTGTAGGCTAATTAGGTTTTTGTTACGATGTTTAGCCTATAAATATGCTAATGAAAAATAAAACGTAGGTGGAATAAGTAGTAAGATGCTAACAAAAATTATGTAGCTGCTAGTATGATTGGTAAAATAAGCACAGTTAATATTAATACATTTTGATTTTACAAACAATTGTAGATATTGTAGAATGACTTTAAAACGTCATAAGAATGTCACAACGTCATAAGACGTTAATATTACGTTAGATTTAAGTCGCCAGCGTTTAAGGACAACGTTACTTTGACATCCAATAAGACGTGACATTGATTTTTTGTTGATTTTAGGTTGTGTTGGAAAGTGACCAAAATCCAACGTTGAGCCACAATCTTAAACCAATGTCCTATTGACGTCAAATTTATTCGTCAGGTATGGTAACCAAAATCCAACATCTGATAGACGTCATAGTGAAAACGTCCACACAACGTCAAGCTGTAACATTATTTGATGTTCGTATTTTGTTGTTTTTAGGTTGCGTTGCAAGGTAACCAAAATGCAACATCTGTCCGACGTTGGACATTGATGTCAGCCTGATGTTGGGTTCTGACATCATTATGATTTACATTTCCAAACAAAATGCAACGTCCCACGACGTTGGGGTACAACGTCAATCTGACATGTTGATGTCCTGTGCCTGCAATTGTAGATATTCATTCATTCATTTTCATTTTCGGCTTAGTCCCTTTATTAATCTGGGGTCGCCACAGCGGAATGAACCGCCAACTTATCCAGCATATGTTTTACGCAGCGGATGCCCTTCCAGCCGCAACCCATCACTGGGAAACGTCCATACACACTCATACACTACGGACAATTTAGCTTACCCAATTTACCTATACTGCATGTGTTTGGACTTGTGGGGGAAACCGGAGCACCCGGAGGAAACCCACGCCAACACGGGGAGAACATGCAAACTCCACACAGAAATGCCAACTGACCCAGCCGAGGCTCGAACCAGCGACCTTCTTGCTGTGAGGCGAACGTGCTATCCACTGCGCCACCGTGAGGCCCGCAATTGTAGATATTGTAGATATAAAACAATTGTTTTATATTCACACATTCAGACATTCTTCTTAACAATAAAGTTTTAAAAATTTGTTTGCAAACTATTAATAGTGAAATCATATTATCAGCCAATGACTATCAAAGTACAACACTGTTCACAGTCAATTAAACTGCTAATGTTGTTTTAAAGTCATTCTTACATGATATTTCAGACCGAATATTCAAGTACTTTGGTAAACATTATAGGGAGCGTGTCACAAGTCGTCACTGAACGAATGTGCGAATATAAAACCAACTTTACCGCAATGCAACTGGGTCAGTCTGTCAACACACCGTCATCTTCTCTTTTCGTATAATTTCACATGTAATCTTGTTATAACTGATGAAGATGGCGCATATTCTGTTTTTATCAGTGGAGTTTTCCAGAATGCCGCCGTTCTCTCATGCAGATTACATCTGTAACTAGATTAAAGGCACACCACCGCTGATTGATTCACCCAGATGTGTTTGTGTGAATGTAAAAAAAGTGTTTAAAAGGGAGACCCATGCTTTTTTTTAACACAAGTGAATATTGTTTTTAGTTATAAAATAAAAGGAAACATCAATGCTGACACATTGTCAGACATTAAGCATCTGCTATGTGTCCTACAGCATATTTTGTTTATATTTGTTGAAATATGAAGCATTTCAGCCCGAAGCTACTGTACACACCACATCTGTATTTACATTATTGACAGGTGTTTTTATATTTTACAATAAAGAATAGAAGTAAGTACACATGTATCCTAGCGACGTTTAATGAGTAGAGCATTTACGAAACACAACATAATAAAGTTGACTTAATTCAATTAATTACCTTTGTTTACTTAAAATCAGTGCATTGTAATATCAAATATATAAAACACCAGACTTTTCTTCATAGTCTAAAGTGTATTTCTATAGTCTGTAGTAAAATATATGATGAAAATGTATCACACACAGGATAAAAGGCAGACTAGCTAAACAATAATAAAACGTTCATATTAGCTATTAAATAATTTGCCATAAACATGAAAAGTGGAGTCGTGACCTTACAGAAGAATCACCCATATAGGTCTCTAAATGATTCATTTCTAACTGTCCTACTAATCATCAGCACTCCACATGTTTACAAAGGATGACAAAAAAGCCTTTTCACGTCCACTGATGAGAAGAACACTGGCGCCAGCTCTCCGTCCAGCCCAGCGCCTCCCACCTTCCCTGCATGACCTCGAATTATGTCATGCGAAAAGAGCCGTGTCCCATTGAAAACCTCTCTTAATCAAACCCAATTAATTCCGCTCGCTTCCCGTATTATCCCCTTCGAGGAACGCGTCATACCCATCAGCCTGTTAACTTCAGCCTGGGAGCAAAATAATAGATTATGCAATTAATTTAGTCGTTAGAGACTTAATTGTTCCTAATGAATACAGTAACTCTGTGGGGGTGTCCTGCCATTATAGGAGCGTCAGGATTTTCACTGAAGATCGCACTTGATTAATATATGAACACTCAGCAAAATATAACAACTTACAGAAATCACATTAAAACATTATGCTAATGTTTGGCAGTTCTTATATTAGCATATTGGCCAATATTATAAATATATCTTTCGTGAATAAGAATTGCATGAAAAAGAAGCCCCAAAAACAAATCCAGGTCAAATTCCACACCAAAATTATATGGAAAACCAACACTGTGAACAATTACTGGTCGCCTTAAATTTTTAGGTTGAATCAGATTAACCTGATGGGTCATTTCAGCTTAAATGACATGAGACAGCTTGTAAAACTCACTAAATTAAGTTAGAAATATCTCAGCAGACACACAACGTCATAAGACGTTAATATTACGTTAGATTTAAGTCGCCAGCGTTTAAGGACAACGTTATTTTGACGTCCAATAAGACGTGACATTGATTTTTTGTTGATTTTAGGTTGTGTTGGAAAGTGACCAAAATCCAACGTTGAGCCAAAATCTTAAACCAACATCATATTGACGTCAAATACCGACATTTATTCGTCAGGTATGGTAACCAAAATCCAACGTCTGATAGACGTCATAGTGAAAACGTCCACACAACGTCAAGCTGTAACATTATTTGACAATGGTATTTTGTTGTTTTTAGGTTGCGTTGCAAAGTAACCAAAATGCAACATCTGTTCGACGTTCGACCTGATGTTGGGTTCTGACGTCAACATGATTTACATTTCCAAACAAAATGCAACGTCCCACGACGTTGGGGTACAACGTCAATCTGACATCATGTTGATGTCCTGTGCCTGCTGGGATGATTAACTTAGTTATAATTGACATATAAATATGTTGTCATTACTTATTAATTATAAAATACGTTTTACAGGGAACATAATAACATAAAAAATATATAATGTGCTTAGAAAATAAAACCATATAGATTAGTTTATTAAAGATGTATGTAATTGCTATATAATTAAAAGGTGTAACTAGCAGACTTTTATAATGCTGGTTATCTTTAGGATAAAAATGTTTTACATTAATACAAAATGCTGATATTGTGTATTTCTAATCGCTTTCTGTTTGCTGGTATTATAAATGTGGCTTTACAAAAAATAAAAATAGCTTTAATTGTAAATCATTCATTCATTCATTTTCATTTCGGCTTAGTCCCTTTATTAATCTGGGGTCGCCACAGCGGAATGAACTGCCAACTTATCCAGAATATGTTTTTACGCAGAGGATGCCCTTCCAGCTGCAACCCATCTCTGGGAAACATCCATACACATCCATTCACACTCATACACTACGGACAATTTAGCTTACCCAATTCACCTGTACCGCATGTCTTTGGGCTTGTGGGGGAAACCGGAGCACCCGGAGGAAACCCACACCAACACAGGGAGAACATGCAAACTCCACACAGAAACGCAAATGAAAATGAAAAACCAACAGAATACCAAGAAGAAATATATTTAGCATTAGCTTTTATTAATGTTTTTAAATTAATGTTTACAGTAATTATACAGTTTAATAAAGACTCCAAATTGCAAAATAAAATAACTTTCTTGATGCAAGTTTTCTTCAGCATAAAAAAACGTGTCCTACATTAATACACAATACTGATATTGTGGCGGTATTGTGCATTTCTAATCTCAGTATATGCATGTTCATGTTTTAATATCCATGTTTTTATTTATTCAACATCAGTCCTACATTAGATTAGACGGTAAACATCATATGCAGCAGCAGCGCAGTGACTTTGAAAATGAGAAGAGCGCAAATCGTCTTAGTAACTGAGGTCACGGATTAACCTTTGGTTTATGCATCTTGCTACCAGATGTGTGACTAAATAAAATGTGCGCAATATTTTTCCAGCCAGTTCCTGATAAAAGTTATTTATAGCCGATGATCTAAAGGCGCTTTTTGGAATATTGCACGTAAAAAGGCTCAATATGTGCATCATTTTTTACAATTACAAGTTGAATTTCGGCCTCACAGTGGCGCAGTGGGTAGCACGTTCGCCTCACAGCAAGAAGATCGCTGGTTCGAGCCTCGGCTGGGTCAGTTGGCGTTTCTTTGTGGAGTTTGCATGTTCTCCCTGTGTTGGCGTGGGTTTCCTCCAGGTGCTCCGGCTTCCCCCACAAGTCCAAAGACATGCGGTACAGGTGAATTGGGTAAGCTAAAATTGTCCGTAGTGTATGAGTGTGAATGGGTGTGAATGGATGTTTCCCAGAGATGGGTTGCAGTTGGAAGGGCATCCGCTGCGTAAAACATATGCTGGATAAGTTGGCGGTTTATTCCGCTGTGGCGACCCCAGATTAATAAAGGGACTAAGCCGAAATGAAAATGAATGAATGAATGAGTTGAATTTCTTGCTTAAATTCAATAACATTTGTAAAGCTTTTAAAGCCAGAACTAAGACACTGTCACAATTGTAACAATTGAGATTAAACGGGTTAAAATATAATAATTATTACTAAAGAGGCTAACTTGCCAGAATAATAGACATCACTAAAACACGTGAACTGAACTTGAGATCATAAAACGGACCTTAAACACAAACAGACTGACCCACATTCAAAGCATGGGAGTGGAAAAACAGCACATTTCCCTTAGCCTGGCAAACAAAGCTTTTCGCAGTGGATGAACTGCTGCTTTCCCATGATTCCTTTGTGCCAGTCCAGCTGAACGCATGCCTACCCTCGGCCCAGCCGCCCGTGTGCCAAGATGTGCAGCGGTCAGTGGCTGCTCGCTCTCGGCCTGGGCTCTAATCCTCACACTGAACTCATCCTGGCCTGCGGGAAAAAGCTCTAATTGGGGGATTTTCTCCATCATTAACCTTGATGAGCAGCCTTCCCACCCTCCGTTCCCATCCGCGCAATCGCTAATACTTCCTACATCCATCACCGTAAAGTTTAGCCACAATACTTATAGATTTCACTATGGATAGTGTGTTTAAAGCAGCGACATTAGCAGCGTATATTCTCACAAATGTAAACTTATTTAAGGAATAATTGATGGTGTGCATTATTTTTTAATAATTCAACAGACCAGAGTTAATTATTCCACGGTTTCCACAGCTAAAGCCGCTGTTGCGTTATTGTATTTCAGACATTAGCTTCTTACACATCTCATCCAAAGCCTTCTGTTGTGTTAAGATGTGATTTTTGACTGTTGTAGCTGTGAAATAACTGACATCATTCAGCATAGTGATATAGAGCATTAATGTGCTTAAAACCTGCCGGAACTACTTTAGCTGTGCATTTATCTGTAAATACCTGCACATCTTAGCATGTTCTTCAGCCAATCAGAATCAGGCATTTAACAACTCCATAGTAGCCTGCTTGTGTGGAACTCTCAGTTTTACATCTTGGCATTGGTGTACAAGTGTTCAGAATGTTTTGTGTTGCTAAAACACTCAAATAAAATGCTACAGGCTACTTTTTGAAGTTAGAGTATGTTTACATGACAACATGCTAAAATCTAAAACGTTTTTTAAAAAGGTCATCCCAATTCACAAGGATCTGCAAACATGACCAAAGCACTGTATTATGCATGTCAGGCCAGTAGGTGGTGACATCATTTGGGAAAGAAACACCACATGTTTGCCTGGTTTTTTTTTGGTTGTCAATAAATTGCATACATACTCCTATGGACTGGACACATAATACACACGTGGCTAATGTGTATTAAGTATTGGTACTGCTTTCAAAAACTTGTACTTTGATGCCCGTTTTTAGGTTCCTAAAAGGGCGTCATATAAATGTACCCTTAAATGTAGCTCATTGCTATTCAGTTGCTAGCAGGATGTTGACATTTGGTAGCAGAAATAATATGGGATATTAGGTTGCTGGTGGTTGCCAAAATGTTGATTTGCATTCAAGAAATGTGCAAAATTAAGTGTTTTCTTTTAGCGTGTTGTCTTTATCAGGCAAGGAATCATAAATGCTAACTTCATTGACATCCCCAGTAACTCTCACAGTTTTTCTGATGAGCATTTCAATCGGTAAGGGTTAAAACAAAGGTTCTTTATTGGCATTGGTTCACGAAGAACCTTCATTCCACAGAAAGGATCTTCACGGTGGAAAAGTGTTCATTACATTTAATTAAACATGTTCTTAGGAAGAATGTCTCTTTGAGGAACTTCCCATTTTTGGAGCCTTTTTTAAAGAGTTTATGCTTGGGTGATGGTTTGTGCTAGACAGTTCTTGGTTATTTTTTGTTTTTGCCAAGTTCATTCATTCATTCATTTTCTTTTCGGCTTAGTCCCTTTATTAATCTGGGGTCGCCACCGCGGAATGAACCGCCAACTTATCCAGCATATGTTTTACGCAGCGGATGCCCTTCCAGCTGCAACCCATCACTGGAAAACATCCATACACACCCATACACTACGGACAATTTAGCTTACCCAATTCACCTATACTGCATGCTTGTGGGGTAAACCGGAGTACCCGGAGGAAACCCACTCCAACACAGGGAGAACTCCACACAGACTCCATGCAAACTCCACACAGAAATGCCAACTGTCCCAGCCAGGGCTCGAACCAACGACCTTCTTGCTGTGAGGCGATTGTGCTACCCACTGCGCTGCCCTTTTTGCCAAGTTGTTGCTATCTATTAGCAAAAGTGTTTGGAAGGATTTAGCACTTTCACCAGTGTGCTTTTGACTTCATTTCTCTCCCTGAATTGACATATGTTGGTCCTGATTTTACATTCATACTTCATAAGAATGTTGTGAACATCACATGAAACTGTGCAACAGGAAAGAACCATGTTCACACCCTTTGCTCTTTTCTCAGCACATGTTTTTTTGGGGCCCCATATGGCCCCTGCAGTGTCCCATCTGTCCGAGAGCATTGCTCACACATCATGAATACAACAGAGCACCAGGCCCTCTGAACATGTGCCTGAACAGCAGCGTCAGGAGGCAATTAGGGAACAGCGGCCCCCGGGGCCAGAACCCCCTCCTGGGCTGGTCTGATTGACTGGAACCTCATCTTCCTAACGGGCTGGCTCTGCGCCACCGGTCAGAGAAACAGAGACAGAAGGGCCGATCAAATAGACAATCTCCGCTTTAGTTCAGCCACACACACAGACCTCTGAACAGCCTTTTCAGGAATGGAGGAGTCCACAGCCAAGCTCTGAGAAACTAGATTTGTTTATTTGTAAGAACATTTTGTGGACATTTTTTTTTTTTTTTTTTGCTCTGTTTGATTTAAAGTTAACCGTGAAAACATCTAGGACACATTACAAACATAAAAACCACATTCTTTTTTTTTTTTTTGGACAAAAATAACATCATACATGCATATTAATTGCCCGTGATTGTCATATTGCTGTCTAGCTTTGGCTTTTCAGTCGATCAAACTGTGCAAATTACCTAAACATCATAGATGCAGTTTGGAAAATTCATGTATGGCCCAAAGGGCCCAATATCAGAACTGTGTAAAACAACACTAAAAGAAAAATAACAGAAATGTACAGTTTAATCAACTGTATAAACCATAACATCTATAAACTCTCCTTCTCAACTTCCTTAATCAACTAAAAACATCATTAGTAAGCATAGTTTGTTCAGTAATTCCACCACCCCAAAAGTTTAATATACCCTCAAATCATATCTAAAGGTCCAAACCATTATTAGTCAAACACACCTACATGTATTTTTCTTGCTACAAAAACTATGGCAACATGAACTGAGTGAGTATCCTTTCAAAAAATAAGCAGCAAATCCCACTTGTGTGTTTGTGGGACAGGAAAATGAAATGGTCTGTTTTGATTGTAAAATATTCTCTTAGTGATCACAAAAGGCCCCTAAAGCACAGCGATGATGCTTAATATAATCTATCACCATTTTGATTGGTGTCTTAGAGTGACAGTCTCTGACCATCAATCCCTATAAGAACTTGAAACAAAAAGTTCAGATTTGGATCAACTGGTCTAAACAAAAGGGAAAGTCATTGTGGGGTGGGGGCTGATAGTTTCCCCTTCTGCTCCTTTGCACGTACAGAAGATGGATCTGCCAAAAAATATTTGCCTCTAATGCACACTGAGGCGTACAAACCTCTTCACCAAACTAATCGTTTCTGTCCCATGTCCATGCCGAGGGATTGCTCATGAAATCAGCTGCCTGCATAAGAGGTACTTTTTTCAACCAATGACCATATTTATATTGTATGTCAACCCCAAACATCAGGACCAGGGCTTCAGGAAGAAGTGTGAATTTGTAGACAGAGGTCGTGTGATGCCATACACACCCTCACATTTCAGTCACTCTGGTTCCAGAAACCACTCTGAAACTGATTAACCATTTGAGTGTACAATCCTACATGTGGGATTGCACGTTTTGTGCCCCTGGGAATCAAGTCCTATATATGGGATTTGTAATACAGAATTTAGAATGTAAAATCAGCCACTCTTGGTAATTGAAGCTTGAAGTGTTGCCATGAAAACTAAAACAGAACACGGTGTAAAGTTCTAAAGCTGCTTTTAAAAACTCTCTCCAGGGACACCAGTTGAGATATTACAAACTTCCCAGGGAATATGTGAACCTTGTTTGGACAGTAAAAGACTTATGAATACATGTATGGAACACATTTGCTTGTAAATGTTTCTTCCTCCAGATTCAACAGTTGGAGGTTTCCTCGGAAGCTTGCATCCAGTTGCAGAATAAATATAATGGCACAACTCATTTTTCCCAAAATTTTCTGACCCGGAGAACAAGTGAACCGCCCAATGCAAGAAACAAAGTTCTTGATTTGACAACAGAAACACAAAAGGCCCACAGTCAAACGAGAGATGTCTTAGCACATGGGTTGCCAGGTTTTGTCCATGGACTGGATATGTTCCTTGGCTTTCATCCTCAGTGCGGCGATGCTTGAACTGCGTTGATCTACGTCCTCCAGAGGGTATTTGTCGGTGAAAGGAGGAGGGCATTGGTATGGAGGTGGCGCCATGGGTTGCATGCTTTGTGCCATGGGTTGGGGTGGGCTGAGAAAACTGTGACCAGGATAGCCCGTTTGGAGTCCTTGTGTAGGACCCATGAACCCTGGGATGCTGTGCACTGGAGTGGCACTGGATAGAGGCGAGGGCAGCCAAGGGTCGAGGGGTAGTGAGTTGTTCATGGGCCCCACGGTGGGGTGCATGGACGGGCGGTTGAAGGAGAGCATGGGGGAGTCATGGAGCTTCATGGTGCTTGCGTCGATTTTTTCCTGACGTCTCCATTTGGCTCTGCGATTCTGGAACCAAACCTGGACAAACACATACACTTTAGATCATCAATCTGTTATGGCAGAGGTGTCAAACTTGGTCAGCCTTGTCAAACTTGTCAAACACCAGACCTGCAGAGTTTAGTTCTAACGCTGATTCAACACACTTACCTGTAGGTTTCAAACAAGCTTGAAGGACTCAATTAGTTTGATCAGGTGTGTTTAATTAAGGTTAAAACTAAACTGCTGTGGCCCTCCAGGAACTGGGTTTTACATCTGTGTGTAATGGCAATCTTGTGCCAATAAGATGGTGCTCCATGCTGAGATCAACATGAATGCAGGTTAGTGTTGCTTTAAATTCTTGTTCTTCCCAAATAAGATACTTGAGCTCTGGCATGTGTTTTTGTGGCTAAACAGCATATTAGAACCTGCTTTAAAAACACATAAAAAGACATTTATTCTTTGATTGGGATCACATAGAAGTTGCACATAAACTGCAATTTAGATGTTCAAATCACTGAGCCACAAAGTCCATTATATATGGGGAAAAACCTGAATATTTTCCTCAAAAACATAATTTGGAGAAAGAAAGGGGATGATCTTTCAAAGGGGACGAGTAAATTATTCAATAAAGTAAATTCTGTAAGTGACCTAATCCTTTAAGGTTGTCTTGGATGTCTTGAATGTGGGCTGATTTCAGCAACATGCCAGAACATTTGCTTATAAAACACAACATATTGTAAATTTGGCCTTATCAATGAGTTTCAAACACACCTGCACTCGAACTTCGGGGAGATTGACTTTCATGGCTAGCTCTTCTCGACTGTAAACGTCAGGGTAGTGTGACTTCTCGAAGGCTCGCTCAAGCTCGTGGAGCTGGTAGGTTGTGAAGGTGGTGCGGTTGCGGCGGTGCTTTTTTTTGGGCTGCTCCCCATCGGCTGAATCCGGAGACTTGCTGTCACTCTCGATGGCTTTCCGTAGGTCCCCTAGGTCCCCATCACACTTGTTGGAGAACATGTCAGCATCTAAAGCCACAAGGGATATGTATATATATATATATATTTTGTTTAACAGATGAAACTTAAATTGATCAAGTGCACCAAGAGTGAGATGGTGGTAAATGATGACAGAATCTTCCTTTTTGGGTGAACTATTCCTTTAAGAGCCTGATTCGAGGGCACAAAGTTATTTTGAGATTAAACAAGCAACCCTCCAATAACCAGGATTGATCACTGACCACTAACACTACACAACCAATTACTTCACATTGCAGTAATACTAAGTAGTGACAAGATGACTGCTGTGATCTTGGTTATTTACAGATGGTGACTGCATGTAAATTCATTACTGATATGGTATTTCCAAAACTGAGATTCTAATCCCGTAATACTACTGGCCAAAATCTCTTGTAATACACAGGCTTGGACTAGAGCAGTTTTATTGTCACCAACGTTAGCTCTGGCTTTCACTGAGGGGTTTCGCATCCCATAATCCAAGCAGAAACAGATGCAGTCTGTTAATTCCCCTGATGGTTTCCCTGTAGACCAGGCCCTAATCTACCTAAGGGCTTCATTTGATTCTACCCCTATGTCCTCAACATAAGGTCGGTATTTCTAGGAAAAGCTTTACCTTGGTCAACAGCAGAGCCACACTGGCAGTTGCAAAGCTAATTCAATTAATTCCAGTAAAAAGCTGCTCACGAGGGTTGGATTTGTTTACTGAACCTTCTGACACACAAGATGTAGTTGACAAGTTGATGCTGTCCAGCTCTAATCAAGCTCAGTACATGTGCTGACTTAAACAAGTGAACATTAACCATAGCTGCAGTGTTGTTGCTTACATGCAAATCAAACAGTGGACGCTGTTAGCATTAGTGGTGCATAGCATTAGCCACCTTATTCTACCAGTTTAAAGTCATAAATTTGCCACTAGATTGACTTGGTTTGGCCTGAAAATTGGTGGAGATATATTAAATTGATTCAAGTGTAAAATGTGTTGAACAGTTTTGCATATTACCAATTTAACGTCACGATTACTGCCCAAGATGGATTTTTTGTGAGGTCTGAAAATTGGTGGAAAGATAAAAAAGGTAAAATGTGCTAAACAGCTGCCGGAAGAAACTAATTTGCCAAAATATACAATAAACAAACAAGGTTGGAGTAGGGGATTTTGATAACTGAATGACTAAAGATGTTTCAGTTAATCCTTTCTGTGTAAATTTCATGTCATCCGTGTCAAGGGTCTGTTTCAAACAAGCATAAAATGTACATAGCCTTGCTTGGGTAGCAACTCAAATGCTGCAAGTTCTGTAGCATGTAAGATAAACCAATGAAAAGGACAGAGAAGAGACCGTTTATCATTATTGTGTCCTTGAGCAGGACACTTGACCGCAGGGTTAAGCTTCCCAGGGTGACTGTCCTTGCAATCAGCTACACGGTAAGTTCACTTTGGGAAACGTATGGTAATGCACATAGCCTTTCTGGCTACCTGAATAATGTTTAAATAATAATTTTGGTTAGCTAAACCGCCCTACAAAAAAGCATCAAAGTGCAGGAACTACACATTTGGCCTAAAATGGGCTTTCCGACAAAGTCTCCTGGTTCAATTTTGTTCCATTACATAGAAGCAATAGTGTCAAATGTGCAGTAACTACAAAATCGAAGCACGTGTACAAATTTTAAAGGCTTTTTTTGTCATAGATACTGCACTTTGCCTTTGTAGGGCAGTATAGTCCGTGCACGAAACAAAGCATGAAAACACCACTAACTTTGGTGACAATAAAAGGACTTAATCACCAAGCAGGAACAAGCGTTCTGGGTTAACAGAGCAAGCATCATTAACAGGCAATAGACTGAACTCAGACAATGGTAGGGGGTCAATACTGGTTCAAGGATCAGCAGACCGCCTGTCAGATTCAAGACAGCCCAATAAAAATGCTCAGACGTGCTGGCAACTCATGTCAAATGAGGACAATCGATCTCAAAGGCTCATGCCATTCAAAAGGATCTTGTCCCTTCTGAATCATGATAACAGACAAGTCAACGCTGGGTCATGCAAGAGATTCCCTCATCACAGGACTGAGAAGCATGATGGATTATGAGCTCAATGGAAAAAAAATGGTGCAGAATGGAAAAGTGATTATGTGCAAGGGTGCAATCTTGTTTAAGATAAGAGAAGATTATGGGAATTCCACAATGGGATGAGAACCAGGGATGAGCCCCCTTACCATATGATGTTCAGGTTTAAAGGGTCTTGTAAATATATGAAAATATGATTGCTCTGTTTAAACTTGAATCAGCTTGGAATATCACCACCACCAAAAACATTTGGACATACCATGCAGTCACCTGAGATATCTTACCACTTCCTATAAGAGTCTTACAAGACCAAAATGTCAGCCCTATAATCATAATGGGTGTCAAACAATCTTCTACCAAGTTTTCTCCAATAAATTGTTGGTGAAACATTGAATTCTCCAGCACGAAAGTACAACAGCCAAGCAAAACTATTGTCGTCTAGGGTGTACCTTGATTGTAATTTTTTTCCATAAGGTTAATGGAAACTACGAATGACATGGTGGCAGAATCCATCTAGGTAACTGTGCCATTGGTTTTGTGAGTTACGTAAAGATGCGTCAGACTTTAGGTTTAGGTCTCTTAAGTTGACACTTGATGCTAATTCCCTGGCAAGCTGCCGGTATTACCTTAAAATACAAGTTGAGATGCAAACCTGGGACATTTTTTACTTCATTGGTCAAAATACTATTGAAATCTTACATGTGATTATCAATAGTTCCATACCCCTTTCACACACACAGAGTTTTCCGGAAAATGACTGGTAAATTGCTGTGAAGAGATCACATGTGAACAGGCCCTTTTTAAATATTTAGCTAGATTTGTTCTGGCAATTTCTTCCGTTGTGAAAGGTTGTAACATTAACAATGACGTTACATCTTAAAATTCCAGGTGAAGTTGTTCCTGTAATTTTAATGGGTTTTACTGTGTGAAAGTGGAGTTTTAAAAATGGGGACAATATACAATAGTCATTTACAACAGCTCTAATTGGAGACAAGATTACGACTGCCCTCAGAGAACGGACATTTGGGCACCCTACCTTAAATTTTTGTACAGTCACTTGGTTAAGAAATAACTGTATGCAATAAACATGACTTGCATCTCAACAAGACTCTATATTCTTCCATGAAGGACTTACCGTGAAAAGTAGGTTGCTCCGTTCCGTCCCTAAGGGGTGGCAAATGTCCGTAGGATTGTACCCGTTGGTCCTGCTTTCCAGGTTCTCCAAGACTCTCCCCTCCAACTTTGTGTCCTACAGCATTGACTCCAGGGTTGAGCAACGAATCCTGATCCTTGTTGAAGCCCAGGATCACGTCTATGCTGTGGACACGGGTGCCCACCACTGCGCCCCCTGCTTTGACCATATCATGGAAATTACTGGGCGAAAGACAGCTGTCATCCACCATGTTCATGGTGTCCAGTGACAAATGCATTCGATTGCTGGGATAAGGCCTTTCGATTGATAAAACCAACTTGGTCTGATGGAGGAATCCAAAATGGGCCTGCTTTACCTGGTCGGACACATCGGAAAAAGAGACTAACATCAACACAGGCACTAAATAATTACTTAAAAAAAAAAAAAAACATTATTGTTTGTATAATGACGTTTGATGGCTATAAATGAATCTAAAAATACTCGGAGTTAAAATAAAATGATTTTTTCTAGCTAGTAATTATTTGGTTAAGCAAGTTCAAATTACTTTATGCCTACATAGAAGATTCCCCGCAAATCTATAAAGCGATTTGAGTGCCCAGAAAAGCGTTATAAAGATGTAATTAATTCATTATAGAAAATGTCATTAAGAAATATCACAATTCAACATCGTCATTCACCAAAAACAAGTTATCTAGTAATATCACAAATACATTTATTATTACCATAAAATGTTTGTTTGTTTGTTTATTATTGATAGTCTAAACAATTTTATCTCCAAAAAAACAAAATGCATAATTCAGATTCAAATAAGAATGCTGCCAAAAAAGTAACGCAGAATGTAACAGAAAGGGGAAAGTTTCCCCAGGACAGAGTGAGCGCAGTATGGGACGTACCTCTGGCAGGAGATGCTCCGTTTGCTCTCCGTCTCCAATCTGACCTGCATCCACCTGTTTCTCCCTAAGCAATGGGTCACATGCGGGTGATGAGCACGCCTCCGTCTGTTACTGTACGCTCCAGACCGACCTCCACTGCTCTTTAAACATGAAAACATATACGGTCGCGCACAAGTTCTCCAGTGGATTCCGCTGGACAGACTGCTGCTGTGTGTATGTGTGTGTGTCTCTTCGGAAGGGAAATAATAGCAAGGGATTACAGGAGCTCATTAATTGGGACTCTTCCCCCTTAAGAATGATTGACAGACGGTTTCTGCTCAAGTAATTGCTCTAAATGGAGCTTGAATTCACCCCACAGGAGGAGGGCGACACTAATGAAGCCGTTTCTCCTTGCTCTTACAGAATTCAATTGTTTTAGAGACAAAAGGACGAACTGAAAGTTTTCACCGATGCCTGTACTGTTGAAGGAAAAGAGTTTCCATTGGAAAGCTGTTGTTGGCTAATATGCGAAAATACGAAAGTTACGATAAAAAACATTGTATAAGTATGAACAAACTACATAACACTAGCATTGAAAGAATATTGACATTATTTCTATGCTATTTCTATTGTTTATTTGTAAACAATATTGAAAAAAGCATGATCAAATATTAAGAATGTATGAAACGTACGTAAATTGTGCGTTGGATTATTGTGTGAATCGCATGCCTCTCGGCAGGTCCTACAGTAAATACCCAATACTATTATGTGAGGAATAATTAGCCAACTAATTAAAGTAAACAACATGAGCGCAGACTCATTTAACAACTCATTAAAGAGTTAACCCAGGCAAACTCACGAGTGATCGGTGCTTATTAAGAGATACAGTATGACCTCAAAACAAGATTAACTTGCTCTCGTTCACATGAATCCACGTAAATAATCGCACTGCGTCCAGAAATGTGACTGTAGTAAACAACCACACTAACATACCATTGCTAATTTCTATTTCTGCTCATTTCTATTTCTAATCTACCATAGATTTCTATACTATACTATAGATTATTACATCTAATATAGTTGAGTATTTTGTTGAAGAGTAGAAACGTTGATCTGAGGTTATGAAATGTTACAAAGCTTTAAGACACTAGTATTTGACGTCTCATTTGGTGCGTTGGACTCGATCGTTGGGAGAAGTCTAAATCCTTGATGGGCTAATGGAAGTTGATCAGCAACACCTCAAATGAGGCTAAAGGCTCTGAAGATTTCCGCTGACCTCAATGAAGTCTTAAGATACTTTAAAGCAGCTCACTTACTGTATTTGTTTTGGGTCAGTGTTAGTGAAGCTAATGCTGGAAGGGTAAAGTAATGGTTTAAAAGTTTGGTAATTATAAACCTGGTATAATGTGTTTAAAGGCATCTTATGCGAGTCCTTGTGTTCAAAATTGGTTTAAAGCATTTGCTTTGATTTCATTGTAAATGAAAGGGGCTAAAGGCCCCAATATACTTCAAACGAAATTGAAGAACAGCTAAAATGATGTCATTTTGAACAAAATCTGGCCAAAACAAACGTTGCAGTTTGTTAAGGCAATTCTCCCACCAGGTCAAACTTATTGGTGGAGTTAGTTTGGACTAAATACATCTCAGCTACTTTTGGTTTATGGCAATTATCCAATCAGTGGGTGTGTTCTGGAACTCTGCCCTCTTTGACATGTGATTGATCTTATATCCATGGAAGTCAGACAGGAGTAAAACATCCAAAACAACATCAAGATGGCAACATGAATACACTGGAGAGTCGAGTAGCAGAGCTGGTACAGATGTATCCGCACCTGTACGATCACTCTGAGAGACTAAGACTCACACCAGACAGGAAGTTGTGCCAGGTCTTTTAAAGTTCTAAACATTGTTTTCTATGAGTTTGCGGACACTGGCGGCACCATTCAGTGTCTGTCTGCAGCAAATAGAAAACAATGTAAAGATGTGGCGCTTCTCGTCTGGTATGCGACAGGCTAGAGAAGACTGTTTGTCAGATGTTTATGAAACTGAATGTTCTCTTAGTTGTTGTATTTAGGGGGTACACACAAGCAGCGTAACATTTACAACCCCACCTTCTGCAGTGCAGGGTTGGAGTGTTCGAAAACAACATACCATCACTCAGCCTTTTCAAATATCTTTTTGCCCTCAACCGTAGAATGAAAAAGAACTTCGGTTGAAGGATATCAGGGGCTTAGGGATGTGTATGGAAACTAAAAGGAGGAATATATTCAAATGTGTAGTGGTGTGAGATGATTAAAATACCCTATTACTTCTAAATTACAATGCTTTTTAGTTAGGATTTTACCGATCACCTTAAATTCGACACGATTTTAGCTCTGCAAAATTTTACAAATAGATGCTAGTGGCCAAAACAATACAGTAAACGTCAAACCAAGATTAGCTTTAACCATATGTTTGTGTACATGCTGCCAGAAAGAGTCAACAAGCTAATGAGAAGCTTGGAGATAAAAACTACCTGGAAATCTTGGAGTTTCAATGTAGAGACCAGGCAGCTGCTTTTCACGTGCACGAGATCCCCGTTGGCTTACAAGGCATGTAAGGATGATTGGGAGTTCATAGAGAGGAGTGGGAATGAAGGTGTGATCAAATTAGTGTCTGAAGCAGATGGAGAAGGTCGGAGATAGAGAATACATGGAAATCTGGGAGCTACACAGAAGAGACTAGACATGCATGAGATCCCCCCTTTGGCTCAGAATGTTTGCCGGAATTCAAATTTGCACAATAAAGAACTGTGCTGGTTAATGTCAAAGTCTTGAAGCAAAACCAGTAGAAAACCATTGATCCAGGACTACCGGTTCATTCATACTGACTCCCTTCAAGAAACTTTTTGTTTTGATGTCAGATGGGATTGGCCAAAAGACACCCTGATCAAATTAGTGATTGGAGCAGATGGAGAAGGTTGAAGATAGAAAATACCTGGAAATCTTGGAGTTTCACAGTAGAGACCAGACTGCTGTGCTACTCACGTGTATTAGACTTCTGCTGGCTCATGAGACCTTTAGAGATGATTACTAAAGTGGAATGGAATATATGTCTAATTCAAATTTGTACATTAAACAACCTTTGTGGACTGCTGGTTCCAGTTCCAGCAAAACCAGTTAAGAACCATTCATCCAGATAAATGGTTTGTTCATCCCATGAAAGAAGTGTCAACAAATTTGGTTTGGTTCTTTAAGATTTGGTGTCACTACACCACATTTAAGACAGTTTGGGAAGGAGGATTTCTTGGCTTGATGTTAGATGGGATTCGCCAAAGGACACTGATCAAATTAGTGAGCTGAGATAATGGAGAAGGTCTGAGATGGAAAAAAAAAGGTAATAAAAGAGTTTTCCGAGAAACCCAAAAAATGTAATTTAAATATTATTTGAATATCTAAAAATATATATATATTTGGATTAATTTGGAGCAAGTGTGTGTATGTGTGTGGGGGGTTTCGTGGTTTAACTTCTGTTTCATTTTAATAACCGAAGCAGAACAAAGGAAACTTTCACTGGCACAAACAAGACTATTTGAGGTGAATTTGCAACAGTTGGAGGGTTGAGAGACCTCAAAATGACCTCGAAATATTATTTTCATATCTGAAAAACCAAATCAGCAATCTAACTAACCCAGCAAGCAGACTAACTTTCTTGCAGCACAAACATTTAGGATTATTTTGCCGATGTCTGGAGTTGGGTGGGGGCCAACTTCATGCTGGTTCCTCGTCCAACAAATTGAGTTCTCGGTTTGATGTTAGATGGGATTGGCCAAAAGACAGTGATCAATTTAGCTATCAGAGCTAGTGGAGAAAGTCTGAGAGAGAAAATACCTGGAAAGCTTGACGTTTCACTGTAGAGAGCAGACAGCTGCTTCTCACGTGCACAAGATCCCCGTCGGCTCACGAGGCATTTAAAGACGACTGGAGTTCCTAGAAAAGAATGAGAGTCTATACACTCCCCAATCCTCCTACTTATTGTCACCTAGCTTCCCATACTCTTTCTGACATCAGAGGCAATGCAGAAGCTAATCAAGCATGAACGAGCTAAGGACATGACACTTGACTAAATTCTCCAAAGTAAAACCAAACTGGGTGCCACTTTAAGTGGCCTTAACTACTATGTTCTTACATCTTAAATTAAGTACCAATTCCGTTCATATTATATTGCACGACACTTATTGTGTTATTGAGGTGGTACATAGGTAAGGTTAACGACAGGTTTAGTGGTTTAAGGGAGGGTTACAATCTGCATGAACCGGGAGTTGCTAAGACTTTTATTTCAGTATGTAAAAGTACTAAGAACTGAAGCAGAATATTTAGTAGGGGCTTTCTTTTGCACATCATAATATTGTAATATATGTGCGTATAATATATAACATTGTGGCTGAACTGAAGCCGTCTAACTGACGTTACAGAGTAAGGACCACCACTCCAAACGCAGAGCCAAATGGTCAGACTTTTGTCGAAGATCACCGAATCAAACATTTTTTTTTATGTATTAAATTGTATGGATTAATTCGTCACCATTTTGATTTCACACAGACTTTAAGGTATAAGGCATGGGCCAACATTTATTCATTTATTTTCATTCAGATTAGTCTTTTTATTCATCAGGGGTCGCCACAGAGGAATGAACCGCCAACTTATCCAGCATATGTTTTACATGCGCTTTCAGCTGCAACCCAGTATTGGGAAACATCCATACACACTTATTCACACTCACACACTACGGCCAATTACGTTTATTCAATTCACCTATAGCGCATGTCTTTGGACTGTGGGGGAAACCGGAGCGCCCGGAGGAAACCCACGCCAACACAGGGAGAACATGCAAACTCCACACAGAAATGCCAACTGACCCAGCCGAGACTCGAACCAGCGACCTTCTTGCTGTGAGGCGACAGTGCTAACCACTGAGCCACCATGTCGCCCCGGCATGGGCCAACAATGTAATTATAAATGTATTTACAGAAATTACAGTTGTAATTACATGCAGATAACTATTTAAATACAAGTACATACTAAAACACGTATGTAGATAATAAGTGCATTGTACCAAATGATTCATTTAAATGCAAGTACAAAGTTAGTGCCACTTAAATGTATAGTTCACCCAAAAATGAAAATTTACTTCCCATTTACTCCCCCTCGAGTGCTTCCAAACTCAATTTCTTGAATCTGTTGAACACCAAAGAAGATATTTTGATCAAAGCTAAAATTCTGCAACCACCCACTTCCATAGTGGGAAAAACAAATACTACAGAAGTCAGTGGTTACAAGTTTACAACATTTTTCAAAATACCTTCTTTGCGTTCAACAGAAGGAACAAAACTCATAAAGGGATGAGTTAATGTTGACCAAAATTTCAATTTTGGGTGAACTATCCCTTTAATATAAAGTGGGACGCAAAACTGCATTGAAATTAGTGGTAAGCAAGACTCAAAACACCCCAAAGAGTCAGCGCCAATGGCGTAGTGGTTAGTGCTTCGACACATGCACTTTGGAGCTCTCGGCGATCCGAGTTTGATTCCTGCCTCAAGGTACTATGCTGATCCTTCTCTGCTCCCCACGCTTTCCTGTCAATACTCTCAACGGTCCCATCTTATCCATTAAAGGTGAAAACCCCCCAAAAGTTATACAATAAAAAAAACACCCCACAGAGAAATAATATGCTCAAATTCAAATTTGTGTGGTCGATTTGTGCGGTAAAAGACAATCTTACTCCTGTCGGCATTAATTACTTATTCCGTTTTAGGTGTCCCGAGTTACTTGGTTACCTTTCCCAATCCTGTTCCCCCAAATTCCCTTCATGTCCAGCTAATGTCCTATCCTAATAAAGGCCAAAAAGTCCAATCTGAAAAGACATTCTTATTCCTGAAGCAAAACCTTGGATCTAGACTGCAGGTCGGGTCATCCTTGGACAGAGGTGACTTCTTGCTCAACGATTGGAGTTCTCGGTTTGATATTTGATGGGATTGGGCGAGAGACAGTGCAATTATTCGATCACGCTGATGCATTTCCTGATGCTCCACGCTTGTTTCCTCATTACACTAATTGAGTACAAATTGGCTCAGAAGGTGCAGTGCAGCTATCAAGAGGATTAGGTTTATCAGATGACAACGTAAAGCCCTCTGATCCTATTAGACACAAAGCGGCTAACGCAGAGGAGCTGTGTCAGCTCACCGGGGGGAAACAAGGAGAAAGAGCAGAGGCAGAAAGTTGGCCGTCTTACACAACATTGAGCAGTTGACGTAATTCAGATCATCGCCTTGACAACTGGCTCCACCCTTCATTTGCATGATCAGAACCAGTAAATAGACTTGCTGAATCTTACTTATCACCAAAATAAAGCTTTGTGATTTTTTTGTGCTGTTTTTTTTTTTTTATTCGTAATATTATTTTGCTTCAAGCCTAGCTTTTAGCACGATTGCTAATTTTCAAGATTGGACTGCTTTTATATTTTTTAGGGTGCTTTCACATCTGTGGTTCGGTTCATTTGGTCCGGACCAAGGGCAACAAATGACATTGTAGCATTTTTCTGCAGTCATTTAATACAATTGTTAAAATAAAACCCAAATATCTAAAATCCCCTGACTGTTCCTAAATATCTGTATATTTCTTTCTAACATTGTTATTTTATTAAAATTACAAAACAGCTATGAATACTTCTTTATTTATTTACCATAGCGCTCAAAATGGCCGCATTCGTTTCAGTGTCTGCTACTTTTCCCCGTGACTTTGAATATGCGTGCTCCTGTTGCCTAGCAACTTCCTTCCAACTAAAACATAACTTTCTGATAGCAAAACCATAACTTTACTTCAGACTCGCATTACAAAGCAACATTTTCAGTGGCACGAAAAGCCTTCCTCTCCTGCTTGTGAAAATGAAAGTGAGGTGCGGACCTTCGCAGGTGGTCTAGTAACTCCTACAGACTTATAGGCTTTATTACCAAAAAATACCATCTTTTTAGAGGTAAAGACTTCATAAATTCAAAGCTTAATTGTAATATCTCAATATAAGCTTTGGGTGTAAATATGACGCGTGTGTGTTCACTGCTGTGTGCACTTGAATGGGTTAAATGCAGAGCACAAATTTCGAGTTTGAGTCACCATACTTGGTCACGTGTCACAATTTTTAAGGCCACTATGGTAATTCTAGTAGTACCAGAACTCTGGTAGTTCCAGTGTTAATTAAAGATTTAATGAACTATTAGGATACGTGTCCACCGAAGTGTTTTTTGTGCTGCAATGGGAGCACTGTGGTTTTAAAACGCCAAAGCATAGCCAGGTACAGAGCGTGTGCTTTATGCTCATGTGTTGAGCGCTCTGCATTTTTAAAAAGCTTTGACAGTTGGAGAAGCTCTCACATCTCTCATGTTTCTGCAGCACAACAAAAGCTTACAACAGCCTTACAAGGATTTAGAACAATGCTTTGTGCCTAATTTTTATGATTTGTGGCAAGGAGCCACGTAATAACTGGGATAAAGTACATCCAGGTGGTTGTTATAGCACACAGGTGTCAAAGCCAGATCCTGGAGGGCCGCAGCTCTGCACAGTTTAGTTTCAACCCTAGTTAAACATACCTAATCAAACTAATTGAGTCCTTCAGGCTTGTTTGAAACCTACAGGTAAGTGTGTTGAAGCAGGGTTGAAACTAAACTGTGCAGAGCTGCGGCCCTCCAGGAACTGGCTTTGACACCAGTGTTATTGCAGAACAAAGGCCAACAGGCTTATACAACAGCCAATATGGAGCCAAACAGTCAAAAACAGCGGCATGACAGACTGACATGTAAATATAGATGTAAATGTAATTCACTGACAGTCTGGATGATTCATGATACCCGGATGAGCCTGTGCTATTAGTTTCAGCGGTTGTTATCAGGGAATAACATACCTTGGAATGTCATGATTGACCAATCAGAATCAATTATTCAAGACGGCCATGTAATAAAAAAATGGTAAATGAAAATAAATCAGTCTTGATACTCATTTAAAGATAGAGTTTATTTGTATTTAGATATAAAATATATATGTATATTATACTAACTATATATAAATTGAAATATGTAACAAAAATGTTTGTATAGTTTTGTTTCTATGTATGTGTGTGTCACATATACATAATAAACATATACAATGCACACATTATGTCAAAACAAATTTTTATTTTGGATGTGATTAATCATAATTAATCTTTGGCCAGCACTAATATATATATATATATATATATATATATATATATATATATATATATATAAAGACACTACCGGTGAAAAGTGTGGGGTCAGTAGGATTTTTAAATGTTTTACAATAAGCTTCTCCTGCTCACCAAGGCTGCATTTATTTAATCAAATATACAGTACAAATTATGAAGTGTTATTGCACTATAAAATAACTGCTTATATATATATATATATATATATATATATATATATATATACTTTATACTTCAATACCTACACAAGTTGAGAACCACTGATCCAGACTATTGGTCGGGTTATCCTGGGACAGAGGCGGCTCCTTGCCAACAAATTGTGTTGTTGGTTTTATGTTAGATGGGATTGACATCTTGTTCAGGATGACTGACATGTATTTGTGCAACAGTGATGCCTTCCCTCGAGTCCCTGTTCTCCTGGCATCTTCTAGTAATCTGTAGATTAGCGCATAAGACCCTCTGTCGACCCAGTGAATGGAGGACTATCTATCTATGACTAATCTAACCCAACAACAACATGAAGGCTTCGTTGTTCATTCGGTCACAATCTCAAATCTAATGTTGAAAATCAGTGAAAACAAGTGTTGATCACTGGATCCCTGTTGGAGAACACTTGCTCGCCAGTTTACTTTAATCAAATTATCTTAACTGTTTAAACTTTTGCTTGCTCATTAAAACCAGCGCAGTTAATGGCAGTCGGTTGCATAATGTGTAGGCTGGTTAAATGCGTCACAAGTGCAAATTGCTTAACTAATCATTATTAGGTGGTTTTGTAACTAGTGGCTCTTGTCAAATAAGGCTAATCACTATTACTAGTTCTTATAGTTGGTAGTAGTAATCTGATCAACCCTCTCGTAACGTCTTCAGATGTAACAGATTCCTCAAATCTGCACTGTAATACATTAAAAACACCCAGATAAATGTATTTTATAGCAACCACATATAAACATCTTAATCATCAAAGCCCTTAACGTCTGCCTAAACCGGAAGTTGCTGAGAGCTCTTAGTTGCTGAGACAGTAGTTAGCATTAGCTCTACTGTAAAAGATCTGGATGTTATATTAGATAGCAACTTAACTTTTGAAAATCATATCTCCCATGTCACAAAAACCGCCTTCTTTCATCTGAGAAATATCGCTAAGTTACGAAATATGCTATCCATCTCAGATGCAGAAAAGCTAGTTCATGCTTTTATGACTTCTAGGCTGGATTACTGTAATGCTCTGTTCGCTGGTTGCCCAGCATCTTCTATTAATAAACTTCAGTTGGTGAAAAATGCAGCTGCCAGAGTTCTTACCAGGTCTAGAAAATATGATCAAATCACCCCAATTTTATCCTCCTTACACTGGCTGCCTGTTAAGTTCCGTATTGATTACAAAATATTGCTTCTTACCTATAAAGCTTTAAATAACCTAGCTCCTGTTTATCTAACCAACCTTCTGTCTCACTACAATCCAACCCGCTCTTTAAGATCTCAAAACTCAGGGCTTCTAGTAGTACCCAGAATAGCAAAGTCTACTAAGGGAAGTCGAGCCTTCTCATTTATGGCTCCTAAACTCTGGAATAGCCTTCCTGATAATGTCCGAGGCTCAGACACACTCTCTCAGTTTAAAACTAGATTAAAGACCTACCTTTATAGTAAAGCATACACTCAATGCATCGCATAACGGTATGATGCATGAGTGTGCTCCACACAGGTGAGCTGGCTTGACAACCACCTGTAGAACACACTCCTCCTGTCTTAATGCACCAGACATTGTGTCAGAAACGCTCATATGCTTTACATGTTTGTTTATATAACTGCTATATTCATTTATAGCACTTCATTTTTGCATTTCGTGTTTAAATGCACTATGAACAGCAGCTACACTAATTATTTTCCTTATTCTCTATTTCCACCTGGGGATACTCATCCCAAGGCCTCTAGAGATTATGCAGCGCCATTGAGGCGATCCAAGACTTGTGAAGAGATGATGCCAAGGTATCCATAATCCTTGACCAGGCCGTATCCTGAGCTGATGGTGCGGCGGTCATGGAGGAGCGAAGAACATGAGACTGATTCCTGAAAGACCACAGTGACAGACGAGTCTCAGTGACCCTCCAGTTCTCCACGATGGACATTCAGTGTTCTCCAGCACCTAGATTGCAGCTCCGCACAGGAAGTTTGGCCAGAGGAGAAATGGTTTTGCCCAACTGAGCCTGGTTTTGTGGAGCTGTGCATCGATGGATTTGCTCTTCAGTGTTTGGACTTCCAGTGGTGAAAATTAAACCACACTGAACTTCAGCTCTAAAAACTGGACCGACAGTTTATGTTAAGCTGCTTTGACAAAATCTACATAGTAAAAGCGCTACATAAATAAACATGAATTGAATTTAGACTTTTATTTCAGTAAGCTGATGTTCTTCCAACTGAAAGATTGAGTAGGCGGCGGAGCTTCCTTTTGAGCATCATTCCCTTATAGCAAACTAACGGTAAAAGGGGCGTGGCTAAGAATATTGTGGACGAAGTCATCAAACTGACATCGTCGGAGAAGGAGCCAGTCCAAAACAGAAGCAAATGCTCAGACTTTGATTGAAGATTACCAAAACAAACTTCAGTGTTTTCTTCAGTGGAGGATTAATCGTTCACCTAAAGAATAACAACGTGCGCTAGCAAAATAAACTAAATATACATTTAAAACTCCAACACTTTACAAACCACATAACAACATGGTTAAAGCCCCCTGCCCCCCAACACTTTAGTGATTGCATAGTAAGCACATTGCAACGTGTCTAACCCTCACACCTTAGTGACCTAGCAACTGCATATCAGCAAATTATAAATTAAATACTTCAACAGCTGTATGACAATCACATATTAACATGCTTAAGCACTCTTAAGACCTTAGTGACCTAGCAACTGCATGGCAACCTCACAAACACACAACATGCAAAACTCTAACACCTTAGTGACTGCCAAGCAACTACAAATAATATACCCAAGCAACTGCATAGGAAACAAATATTAGCATGCTTAAAAAAAAACACAACAACACATTAGTGATGTCAGGGCAACTGGGAACAAATCCACACAAATGTCAAACTTCAACAAATGTCAAACTAGTGAAAAATGCACAATTCAAAACATGTACTCAACATTTATTTAGCATTTTCAGCTCCCCAAACAATGAATTCAGGTCCCCCCTAAATGAATGACAGAAACAAGCACAAATATTTGGGAATCGCTGCACTATAGAATATCGTCGTGTAATGGAAGTGACCATTTCATCCGAATGTCGACCTTGTCCCAAAAACATTAAGCTTTCACCAAAATAGCAAAACCTTTTCTAAGTTGTTTGTGTAGGCTTGTATTTTACGGTACTGTAAAAATACTCAAAAATGTTTCAAGCAATTTAATTTAATTAACCAAAGTCACACAAGTGGCGATTTTACATACACAAAACGAAGCTTTTTCCTCATAACAAAAGTAAAATAAAATAAAATAGATATTTTTGTTCTAGAGAGCCAACTCCTAGCCTGTTGATTAGTTTTGAGGTTTAATTCCCAGAATTTCTGCAAAGGATGTTGTATACTGTGAACTCGCATACTTTTTTGGTCACATCCATACCGCATGTTTATTTCCCTCAATTAAAATACACCTATCGGCCACTTTATTAGGTACATCTGTACAACTGCTCGTTAACGCAAATTTCTAATCAGCCAATCACATGGCAGCAACTCAATGCATTTAGGCATGTAGACATACAAGAGGATCTGCTGCAGTTCAAACCGAGCATCAGAATGGGGAAGAAAGGTGATTTAAGTGACTTTGAATGTGGCATGGTTGTTGGTGCCAGACGAGCTGGTCTGAGTATTTCAGAAACTGCTGATCTGTAACTCAACAGTAACTCAAATAACCACTCATTACAACAGAGGTATGCACAACCTTGAGGCAGATGGGCTACAGCAGCAGACCACACCGGGTGCGCCACTCCGGTCAGCTAAGAACAGGAAACTGAGGCTACAATTCACACAGGCTCACGAAAACTGGACAATAGAAGATTGGAAAAACGTTGCCTGGTCTGATGAGTCTCGATTTCTGCTGCAACATTCGGATGGTAGGGTCAGAATTTGGCATCAACACCATGAAAGCATCCTGCCTTGCCTTGAATCACTGATTCAGTCTGGTGGTGGTGGTGTAATGGTGTGGGGGATATTCTTTGGCACACTTTGGGCCCATTAGTATCAATGAGCATCGTGTCAACGCCACAGCCTACCTGAGTACTGTTGCTGACCATGTCCCTCCCTTTATGACCACAGTGTACCCATCTTCTGATGGATACTTCCAGCAGGATAACGCGCCATGTCATAAAGCACTAATCATCTCAGACTGGTTTCTTGGACATGACAATGAGTTCACTGTACTCAATGGCCTTCACAGTCACCAGATCTCAATCCAATAGAGCACCTTTGGGATGTGGTGGAACGGAGGATTCGCATCATGGATGTGCAGCAGACAAATCTACAGCAACTGCGTGATGCTGTCATGTCAATATGGACCAAAATCTCTGAGGAATATTTCCAGTACCTTGTTGAATCTATGCCACGAAGGATTAAGGCAGTTCTGAAGGCAAAAGTGGGTCCAACCCGATACTAGTAAGGTGTACCTAATAAAGTGGCCGGTGAGTGTATACAGATTGATAATTTTCTTATCTTTTAAGTCTGTGGTTAGTTGTTTTGGAAATATCTGAAAACATAACAAGATGTATTTCAATATACTGTTGATTACATATTTTCGGTGAAATTAAGCGTCAAGGTTTTACTGCAAATGTCACATCGATAACGCTGGAAATACGTCCAGTTTTTTGAGTCTTTTCAACAGATTCAGTTCAGCGTCAGCGAGTGTCTTACGCTCTTCATTCTGCCGGATCAAAAGACAGTTTACGTGCCTGAGAGCACAGGAAGAATATGGGTGAACTTTCCTCTTTAAGACATAATCTGACACTCCTGATTAAAGCAGATATTCTCGACGCATCTCTGCCTTTAATTGGCTGATTAGATGCCTCGCCTGTCAGTCAAATTGGTTTCCTCCGCCCCGGCGTTCTAAAAGGGTCCCGAGGCTCCTCCCACCCTGACATCACTGAGCAAATCTTTCCATGACTGCCAGAGATTAAAGCAGGAGCACGTAAGCACTTAAACACACACTTACTGCAATATTGAGAGACGTAATGTCAGAGTTCACTCAAAAAAACCCCGAAAATTATTTAGATTTATTGTATTGTATGTATTATATAGATACAGTGTGTGTGTGTGTGTGTGTGTGTGTGTGTTGTCAGGTAGTGTATATATTCATACACACAGAAACAAAGTCTTGTGGTCTATCTCAGTTGTAAGCGCAAAGAGCAACAAATAATAACTTGACTTCTAGTTGATCGTTTGGAAAAGTGGCAGAATGTAGATTTTTCTGCTGAATCATCCGTTAAACTGCATCCCAATCATCACAAATACTGCAGAAGACCTACTGGAACCCGCATGGAGCCAAGATTCACAGAAATCAGTCAAGTTTGGTGAAGGAAAAATCATGGTTTGGGGTTACGTTCAGTATGGGGGCGTACGAGAGATCTGCAGAGTGGATGGCAACATCAACAGCCTGAGGTATCAAGACATTTGTGCTGCCCATTACATTACAAACCACAGGAGAGGGCAGATTCTTCAGCAGGATAGCAGCGCTCCTTCTCATACTTCAGCCTCCACATCAAAGTTCCTGAAAGCAAAGAAGGTCAAGGTGCTCCAGGATTGGCCAGCCCAGTCACCAGACATGAACATTATTGAGCATGCTGGAGTAAGATGAAGGAGGAGGCATTGAAGATGAATCCAAAGAATCTTGATGAACTCTGGGAGTCCTGCAAGAACGCTTTCTCTGCCATTTCCAGATGACACAATATTCATTCTGTTTCCACTGCAGCATGACTTTATATTCTAGACTGGACATTATTTCTGTTAAGTGACAAGACTTTTGTCTAAGCAAAGTCAGACCTTACTGTCCTAATTAAAAAATTAAAAATTAAGCAATGATCATATTTTTTTGTAAAATAAGCGTAATCTAGAGGCCTTTGCCTTCCATATAAGCCTGTTTTAATACCAAATGGTCAACTAGAAGTAATTAATAAGAAGTAATTAATTCAGGTTGTTATTATTTTCAAATATGACATAACTTTCTAAGAACATGGGGCTCATAATTAGTTATAATTATGAAATAAATCCAAATTATCACAAAAAATAAATATAATTATGAGATAAAAAGCCAAAAATATGACACACTAAGTGACAATTGTGGCCTAAAAGTCTTAATTATGAGATTCGTCCAATTTATATTATCTAATTTACATTAAAACTAGAATTTTGAAAACAAATTGACATTCACAACTAACTCATGTAGAGTTTAGCTTGTCTTATGATAATTCATGATTTGACATCCATGAAAACAACCTCATGCGTACAACTTGTGGACTGAAATTGGTTTTTGCATTTCACCGTGTTGCTTGTTCATGCACTGTGAGCATACACTAATCCGCATCTGAATAATGAGGTGTTTGTCAGTTTTCCAACATCTTATTTGAGATTCTGCAAACAGTCAAACGCATCTTAGTTGGACATCAATAGATGTAATTATTAGACAGTGACATATGAAGCCATAATTATGAGATAAAAAGTGCAATTTATGACAAAAGTCAAAATGACGACAGAGGTTTTAAATATTAGGATACATATTTATCAATTTTGCGATGGTCTAAACATAATAAGGCGAGTTAAAACGACGATAAATCATTGTTTAGATGAAATGTAGAGATTATGAGAGAATAGGCTAAAATGGTTTCATTTTAAGTTGAAAAAGATGAAAATACAGATAAAAACTGGGGTAAAACGTTGTCAATTATAGACAATTATGAGACACTTCAGAGAAAAATTACTTTCTAATCAAAACTTGACCACAAACTGAAGTGATATAGTTCAATATAACAGCACCTCGATGTCTCTCCATGCATAAAAGCAGCACTTCTCTCCTCAGCACAGAGCAGGGCTTTAAAAATCATCTGGAAGAATTACATCTCATCCTGTTTGAGGATTAAAAAGTTGAGGAATTCAATCTGCCGACGGTCTCAAGGGTGGCAGATCAACATCAACAAACCACAGCAATGAGAAGAAAAAAAACATCGAAATAATTTCCTTCGAGACTGTAGACTCGAAGCAAAATCAGCTTGATTTCGGCAGCGTCTCAAATGGTGCTTGTGTAAAATTCATCATCACGATGCATGTTAAACATCTCAAAGGAGCAGATATGAGATAGTAATCCCGAATAAACACAACGCTCCTTCAACGTAACAATCCTTTATCTGTTTTTGTCGCTTGAGAAAGAGTGATTAGACGTCCTGTAAAAAAAAATCCTCTTTATTTGTGTTGTTTAATAAATAAATACAATTTGCATGTACATCTGAATGTCTTTCTACAGGACCTCATTGAGGACTGAAGCAGTCGACATTTAAGAATACGTTTTAAAAACCGGGTGAAGCGGATCAGATGTCTGGATCACATTTCCCCCTGAAATAAAAAAACATTTCTTAAATAATGCTTAAGCGCATTTCCCAACCGCAATCCATATGTTAACTAAAGGTGCAGTATGTAAGTTTGACACCCAGTGGTTGAACTAGGTATTACACTCCTGGTTCAAAACACACGCAAGCATAAGTTGCCAGATTGACGACATCAACGGTGAGCCTGACTGTCGAGCCTAAAGGCTGATTTAAGTCGTGTTTTAAATAAGAGCTGCAGCGCACGATAGAAGGAATATGTTTCATATTAAAATGAGTTTTTGTTCTAACCAACACCTGAAATGTGTATTTTAGAAACGGCTTCTGTTTCTCACAGGTGAACAACAAGATAAACTGACAACGATCACCTCAGGTACACCTCATGTGCTTTATTCAGTGTTAAATGCTAACAATGTGAGTTTGAATGGCATTTTACATCACATGTATTGCCATACTACTGAAAGCAGCAGCAGATAGTTCACCTCGGATCTTGAAAATAAAATAAACCATCTGAAATGAAACTTTAGAACTGTGATTAACAATAATTTTAAAGAGTTTTAATATGTATTAATTAGATTATAAACCTTACCGCTAAGTTGGAGTGCAGTGAGTGCACTATTCAGTGCTTCTGAATGGCTGTATTTAAATTTCTATTGTGTTTTGTCTGGTGCAAACAGCCAAATTGCTTATCACCGCAAATCTGGTCACGTAACGTGCTGTTAGGACACGGGGCTACAATGTATCCTGCTCACCTAATGTTTACGTTTGTAATATTTATATTATTTGCTGCTATTATTTGAAACTCTGAATCTGCGTCTCATATCGATGTCTGCTACTGTCCACTGGAGGTTGCGGAAACACACTTTGAGAGCCTTCCTGACTGAATGAATGAAATCCGCGGTTTTTCATCAAGGCAACCTGGGGTGCTGAAATATAATTGGCTAAAGTGGCAGTGGGCGGGTTAAATAACCAAAACAAAGACAGACGTTCCGGCACGTAGCGCTCATTTTCACAGCAGAATATCTGACTTCAGCATTGTTTCTCAGATAAACAAGAATGTTCACTCAGCATATTTCCTAAATATCTGCAAACATATTATGGTATTTTTATGCTTTAGAAGAGTCATAAACTTACATACAGCACCTTTAAGCGAAGCAAAATTGACATTTAAAATAATGATATACCATTTAAAAGTATTTACAGGTTCTTGCTTGCATATTAATTTATAATTATGAGATAAAGTTACAGCTATATTTATGAGATGCAACGGCAAACTTATGAGATGACAAATATAAGATAGTAAAACCTAATTATCAGATAAAAGTCTAAATTATGACAACTCAAACTGTGATTTACAGTCATAATTAGTGCAATTAAACTGAGGTTATAGTTAGAATTATGAGATAAAAAGTCAAAATGCTGACATAAAAAGTCAACTATGAGCTGAAAATATGACATCAGTCGTAATTAAGAGACCGCATAAATTGAAAACAGATCAATAATGATTTAAATCAACAATAACAAGCCACAATCTTGCGATAATACACAATTATGACATGGTAATAATTATGAGATGACAGAATTATGAAGGTAAAAAGTATCATTTTTGTCTCGTTATTATGCCTTACGATAAATTAAAAGTACAAAACCATAAGTAATATTAGTTTAATATTACAATAATGGCACCAATTCTGAGAATTATTAAAGCATAAAAAAGTCAATAGTGTTGTCACGATGCTGGAATTCGATACCAATCAGTAGTGTAATTTTAAAAGCGTTCATTTCCTGCTAACATTTGAGCGCTGTGGAGCTCGTTCATAAACAGCGCTGATTTGTCATTGTGTTCACGTGCTCAACAGAAATGACTGTGATTGGCTGGTGAAGGCCATCAGTTTACCGAACTCACCGATGTTTACCACAGATAAAGGGACACTGGAGCGTTTTAAAGCCGTGAAGACCAGCTGGTCTCTTTATAAACTGACATATGAGCGATCCGCTGATAAATCGACTGATCTTCACAGCTTTAAAACGCTCCAGTGTCCCTGTATCTGTTGTTACACAGTAAACAGCGGTGAGTTTGGTGAACTGATGACCTTCACCGCCAATCACAGTCATTTCTGTTGAGCATTTCTGTTGAGCAACAGCGCTCAAATGTTAGCGGGAAAGGGACTTTTTTTTATTTCTGTATTGAATTCCAGTATCGTTACAACCCTAGTAAAGAGTTAAAGTCTTCTTAATTGTCAAGAAATTACAACAAAGAAAAGTTTTATCCTAAAATAGGCTTCATTTTTATGCAAAAGCTCAATTATACTTTTGATTGTGTGGTGAAATGCCTGAACACGCTTTCCAGAAATTCACCCAATCAATCAAAAGCCATGAAATCAACCGTAGCATATAAATATAATGAGCGTTTACAATAGAATGACGCGAAAGTGAGGCTGTGTGTCCACCGAAGTGTTTTTTCTCTCAAGTTGAGCGTCTGTTTTCTGTTGTTGTCAATGCTAGCGTTGCGTTTTTCAGCGTAGGCATGCACTGAGCAACAAATCAACAAATAATCTGCTAAAGACTTGCAACTTTTAACGGTACTGCGCAGGTTACTCTATCATAGCAACGCTTGGGTGGACACGCAGCCTGAGTGTTGTGTAAACCTCATGTGTGCAGTTTCAGCTCTTTCTCCAGTCGCTCTCGCAGTTTGTGAAACGACGGCCTCTTCTTGGGCTCCGTCTGCCAGCAGGACGTCATGATGCTGTAAACGTCTGTGGGACATTCGTCTGGAGGCTGCATCCGGTAACCCTGATCCACACTCTCCTTCACCTCACTCACAGTCTGACAATAAAGAACATGCCAGGTGAAGCTTCAGTGATCGGGCTGTGATGATACATGATACAATACGATTTGATAAGTGTATTTTCTGTAGAATGGATTCTGAGCTTTTAACAGCACACGGTGCTCCAGGCTAGCTTTTAAACAGCAAACTG
>CAIGQW010053379.1:925298-939399 GCA_903798125.1 Danio choprae
GCTACAATATAACTGGTGGTCATATTGGTTTCAATACCAATGACACTGAAATTAACATGTATCAGCCAATACTAATAAATATGGCCATTAAATACTACAATATAACTGGTGGTCATATTGGTTTCAATACCGATGACACTGAAATTAGCATGCATCAGCCAATACTAATAAATATGGCCATTAAATGCTACAATATGTTGGTGGCCATATCGGTTTCAATACCAATGACACTGAAATTAGCATGTATCGGCCAATACTAATAAATATGGCCATTAAATGCTACAATGTTGTCGGTGGCCATATCGGTTTCAATACCAATGGCACAGAAATTAGCATGTATCAGCCAACACAAAGAAAAGGCCATTAAATGCTACAATATATTACTGTCCATATCGGTTTCGATACTAATACCATTTGGACAAGCATTTATCTGCCAATATCAATAAATATGGCCATAAATCCTAACAAAATATTGGCGGCCACATTAGTTTCAATAAAGAAATTACAAACGAGCGTTTATTAGCCAATACTATATCCTATAAATGCTCATTTATGTTAACAATATCAAAAGTGATATGACCACCAATATATTGTGCATTACCATAAATTAATAATTGTTAATTATTTTCACCTCAGATGCAATAGAGTTTTAACTGATGCCATCCACATTATACAATGTTGTACATAGCAGAAGTGATTTAAAAAAGGTTTATGCTAGATGGGAAATGTTGGCAGTGTAGCAATTTTGGAAAAAGATGAATGTTTCCTTGCTGGTAGGTTCATGCTAATAGGAATGATGACACGTCTGATGTTCAAAATCAGCCAATACTGCATGTTACTGTATTGTGCCTGCCATCTTAATGATTTGTTGTTTAAATGTGTTTTAACTATTCTTATCTCCATTACATAATATTGGTGTTTTTAGTTTAATTTGTACATTGTTTTTTTTATTAAGATCTACATAACTATGTCTATTTTAGTGCTTCTTAACTATGATTGTATCATTTTTGTATTGTTTTTTTTAAGTTGACAATTTTAAACATCTGTCCATGGACAACAGATTCAACACATGGCTAATTCTGGTGCATTTGCAGCAATGCTAATTAATGTACACTGTCCCTGCCAAATAATTAAATGAATAAATAATTAAATAAATGCATTTATATAATGGGTATTGGCTTTAAAACATAATTTATCTGTTATTGTTACTCCTATAAACATAAAAAAAGTATTTGTAATTGTTATTATTAACCAGAAGAATTAAAGAGTAAAAGATGGACCATGAAATTTAACTTTGACTTGTTGAAAATAAGATTTGGATGATAAGAAAACTTCCAAATTAAAACATTGTATTTGTTCAATACACATGTAAACAAATCGAAAGGTCCAACATTTATTGGTATGAATGCGTGTACCATTGGTACGAATGTGTGTATGGGTATTATAATACCCGGATTACATAAATAATATTAAAACAATCTTGGTTTTAACATTAAATCATAATATTAAATAATCTTTACCTGGAAGGAGAATACCGGTGGCGATGCATTCGAGGACCCTCCGCAAAGCTTCTCCGGGAGTGAGCGGCCCAGATGCACTGCTAATAGCCTTCTCCACAATCAGCTCCATGGCCTTTGTAAATGACAACGCAACTTGTTAGTTATTATGACCATTACCAACTTAAGTCAAGTTCATTGTTAGCATACAAAACTAACTAACCCAGTCTGGCATCTTTCCCCATGTTGGTATGCGCTGACAGAGATCCCGTAGAACCCGAATAATTATGACACATGACTGAAGACCATTAGCCCGAGCCTGTGGATGAAACACACAACATAAACACGGCTAACAATGTACATGCTAATTGAGAATTGCTAATGCTAAAATATAGCAATGACCAAAAGAATACTTTATGCAATACTTTTTAAACATTCAGCCACTGTATTACAAGTGTATTCATATAGTTAGCTAGCTACCATGCTAGTTACTTGCCAGCAACTGAAAAAATAAGCCAGAGAAGTAGAACGTTTACTTTAATATTCGTTATAACACCCCTTTTTGGGAATAATTCAAATCGAGCACACTAGCAATATGCAGAATACAAGCATTCTGACTGATATATGAATAAACTACAAATAAATGAGTACTGTTTCCAGTCTAAATTCAGCAAGCCTTGATCCATGTGTAGCTTTGACAATAGCTAATTTGTAAGCTAAAGACTCAGTTAATCACCTAAAAAGTATTCAACAAAATTAATACATGTAGTATGCTTAAATTTATATATTTTACATTTCATTAATATACTACAATCATGGCTAAAATAGCACTTTAGCTAATACAAAAGTACATTCTAATTTAAAAATGCCAAAAACATATTGTACACATGTACGTAAACTACAGTTTTGCTCAACATGTTAAACAACTAATTAATCAGTTAGTAAGCTAGCTAACATGCTAGCTATCTGACAACCAATTTAACTTGGTTCTATATAGATTGTAGAAGAATTATCATGCTAAGGGCCGATTTATATTTCTGCGTCGAGTGATCGGCGTGACCCACGGCGCAAGCCTTGCGCGTAGCGGTGCATTTATACTTGTATGTGCTGTTTGTGTTGCTCTGCAATAACACTTCTGAAACGCTAGATGGCAGTAGGTTTTTATGTTCCTCTGTGTCGAGATTCTTTAGAGGTGTTTTGTTTTTTCTCTCAACGCTAAAACTCGCTCATTCAGTTGCGGGAACTGGCGGACGTACAACAACTTTAATCATAAAGTGAACACAAAACAAATGTCTCCATCTGGAGCTCTGTCACGGGACTCGACACTTGTAAACACTTGCTCAATCAGGCTCACGGCTCTCAGCACTGCCCATGCTCTTCACAGCTACCAAACTGACCAATCACAGAGCTTGTGGTACGTGTTGTTGCGACGTGTAATTAAATTTTTTGAGAGGAGCGTCGGCCTTAACCACGGCAAAGGCTGTGCCAGACCATAGGCATGCGCTTGACACACAAGTCTTCAGGTGTAACATCACCAATAACACCCACCCCCTTCTGGCAATAACTAAAACTACTGACATGTTACTAATTATGTTCTGGTACATTGGCACAAAATACAACTGAAATCAAACTAACTCCGTGAAATCAAATCTCAGTTGACAGTGGAGATAGACACTTGCGCAGAGAATGTTTCAGGTTTATGCGAAAGTTAGCATGCTTGTAGCCAACCATAGTTGTAACTTAATCGTTATTCTTGGCAAACAATAACTACATTAAACTGTAACTACCTTCATACATAAATACAATTAAAGCACTTGTAAGGTTAGAATCAAACATGTATAGGACATACTAAACAATCGTATATTTACCTGAAACCATTTAGCATGTCGCAGAGCCGCTAAATACTCAAGGCACTTGATCCTGTTCAGAAGATCCGGAGGGTCTTTCTCTGACACTACAAGAACACATGTGGGAAATACCATCAATATTATGCAATGCGTTAGTAAACACAAAGAAAAAGGTCAATTTTGCAGATATCAAGTGTTTGTGGGGTAAATGAGACAGTTTTTTTTAAGGGATTTGCGGCACTAGACTTTGTTAATGTGATCATTACAACACACGTCAAAACAAAGTGACAACACCGAAATGTCACAAGGAGAGGGGCTTTCCGACACGTCCAGGTTCCTAAAAAAACTGTTGCAACGTTATGCAAAAGATGCAGATGGAAGATATTATTGCTTGGGTCTGTTGATCCGAGGGGCCGAGCGATTAACAAACCCAAACAGGAAAACCGTTTTGGATTTTAGGTTGTTTGAAAGAGACAGGACTGAGTATATATCGTTAGATCAAATAAAAACACAAAGATCTCAGGGTACAAGCCGAAATTTCAGAGGATGTTTGAGGTCACTGTTATTAATAAATAAATAAAATAAAAACTTCAGGATGAGAGGATGAATATGGTGGACAATAAACCTCACGTTTTAACCAACAGGATTAAATTGAAGTTTCTAAACTACATGTACAACCACAAAATATTTGTACAATAAAAAAAAACACTACAGTCCATAAGTGGCCATCAGAGTTGATTATTAATGGGAGTGACCAACGCATTTTAAAAGTGGATGCGTGTATAATGAAATAGCATGTTTTCTACATAAAGAACATTTTTACTATAAACTTGCTATACTATAAAGTATAAGACTCAGGGTGCTTTCAAACCTGAAGATCGGTTGTTTTGTGCCGAAACAGGGATTAAAATGATTAGTGTGTTGCACTTTGTTCTTGGTGCGGTTCGCTTTCACATGGCAAAGTTTCTAAACGGACCAAAATAGCTAAAACAAGTCATGTGCGAGTAAACTCGTCACATTGGACAGTTTCACAGTTTATTTTTCAGAGTCCCGCTCAGCTGTCACGAGTCCTTATTTTAATTTATGACGATGAGCAATAAGACATAAGTGAAAAGCTGAGCTTTAATTTTGAATGGTGACACCTACAGTCATCGTCACCAAATATAAATCAGAGGTAAGACCGTTGGCTAGAATTAGGCATTATAGGCTTTACATTATAGAGAGATAAATCAGATAAACCAAGACTGCAGTTCTTTTACGGATAAACAGCTCTTGTTAATATTTCAGCATGCTTTCACTTTTGTATTTGACATGAAATGCACATTTACCGGTAGGAATGACATCCCGCCCTACTCATAACTCTCTCTTTATATAGCCGTATATATGCCTATTACATAACCATAATACGCTGTGATATAGCCTGGTTCGTTAGTTTGTTGGATCGTATTGCTTTCTCACTACAATTGATCCGCTCTAGAGTTTGTTTCAATCGAGCAGAGACTACCTCCTCATTCAGGCGATCTCGGACCGATTGGATTCACATGTGCCAAACGAACCACGCTAACCGGGGAAACGCACCAGGTTCCGAAACAAAAGTCTAGGTATGAAAGCATCCTTAATAAAATAAGACAATAACAATCAGCAAATTGTTGATAATGATAATAATAATAATAATGCTTAAAGAAAAATAGCCAACATCAAATGTGTTAATTATCAGAACCTACACTTTCAGGCCACCACACAACTGCAAATATCTAATCAGACAATCACATGGCAGCAACTTTTTTTCAATGTGAAAGTGGCCAGTAAGTGCGTTTATCGTGAAAACATCAACAATCACAATTTTACACAAAGCAGGGGCAACTTCAATTCTCCATATGCATGCATAATTTTAATGCGATAATCACTCCCAAAACTCGAAACTAAAAAAAACTACAACAATAACCAAACCTCTCTCTCATCCTGAAGTGTATCTTACAACACAACTTGTACAATATTGCGCCACAGTGGTAAAGAAAGGTCAGAGATCCTGTTTTTGATTCCTTAAAACTCTTTCATAAAGAAAAGCAAACAAATTAAAATATCGGACAAAAATAAATGGACTCAACAACAAAAAAAAAGTAAACAAAAAGAAAGTGAAAGCGGGAGGGGGGGGGGGGGGGGGGGGGGGGGTAGAAATGAACAGGACGGCCCAATTCACCGATGGAAAAAAATTACTCTCAGTATGGAAATATCCTTGATTTTTTATTATTATTTTGTTTAAATAGTTTTTCTTTAACCCAAGGGAACACATATAGTGCTGCTGAGGGAAAGCACGGGTTCTCTAACCTTTCTCCATGTTCGGGACGGGGTCTTCGCGCATCACTGGCGAGGTAAGAGAGATGGTGACCTGCATTTTTGGTTCCTTGCTTGAAAAAATGACGATGTTGGCTTCCTCAGGGTGTACCTGCACCTCATACTGATCTTCAGAAAAGGTCTGCCGGTTAAAAGGACACTTTGCATTACTACAGAGGAGACAGCGGGGTCAGCATTGGGGATTTGAGTATATGGGGGTCTGCATTTTGTCCCTTAAATTCCCATATTATGATATATTGGCACACTCAAAGCCTTCAATAATGCATGGGTAACTGGTATACTGGTAAATATATACGTTAGATGAGTAGACGCCCCAGTCTCTCTCTGTAGGTGTCGTAACCAGGCAGTGGAACTAAAGATCAGTTAAAGATACATGGAGCACAATGAAAAGCTCTTTTATTTGACATTATTCTGAATTACATGTGGGGGCATCACACAATAAAATCCAAATAAAAGACCAAAATTGTGTGTCTGGGTCATATTTCATAGCAAAACAAATCAAGGAAGTATGATACAACATTAAATTGTGGATCATTTAAATAAAGCGTAACAGTAATTTTACCACATATTTCCATCACTTCCAATTGGTCATTACCGCAATGCACAAACATTTGTACATCATTACTGTAATGACTAACTAAAATTGTTTTTAAACATGCTGTAAAGGACGATCATTAAGATTTTTTGCAATTTACCATTATTTTTAGGCATTTAACAATAATTAATCATTACCGCAATACACAACAATCTTACAACAATTGTTAACTTCCTTTGCTGCATTGTGGTAGTGACATTTTAGGAAATATTACTGTAATTAATAACTAAAATAGTTTGTAAAAATGCTGTAAAGGATTATCATTAACATTTGTTGCAATTTATCATTATTTTTAAGACATTTAACAATAATTAATCATTACTCATGTACACTCACCGGCCACTTTATTAGGTACATTAGGTCCAACTGCTCGTTAACGCAAATTTCTAATCAGCCAATCACATGGCAGCAACTCAATGCATTTAGGCATGTAGACATGGTCAAGACGATCTGCTGCAGTTCAAACCGAGCATCAGAATGGGGAAAAAAAGTGATTTAAGTGATTTTGAATGTGGCATGGTTGTTGGTGCCAGACGGGCTGGTCTGAGTATTTTAGAAACTGCTGATCTACTGGGATGTTGACGCACAACCATCTCTAGGGTTTACAGAGAATAGTCAGAAAAAGTTCAAATATCCAGTGGGCGGCAGTTCTGTGGGCGCAAATCAGACTGGTTTCTTGAACATGACAATAAGTTCACTGTACTCAAATGGCCTCCACAGTCACCAGATCTCAATCCAATAGAGCACCTTTGGGATGTGGTGCAACAGGAGATTCGCATCATGGATGTGCAGCCGACAAATCTGCAGCAACTGCGTGATGCTGTCATGTCAATATGGACCAAAATCTCTGAGGAATATTTCCAGTACCTTGTTGAATCTATGTCACGAAGGATTAAGGCGGTTCTGAAGGCAAAAGGGAACCTAATAAAGTGGCCGGTGACATCTAGTCATGTAGACATGGAATAATGACATTTTATAAAATGTGTTTATTTTTAATATAAATGTTTTCTGTGCATCACGGTAATGAGGGTTTCATGCTGCAATATAGTAATAACATTTTGGGAATATGTTTAATTTTCATAGACAAAATATTCTGCATGTGACAGTAATGAGCTATTTTGCTACAACTGTAATGAGCTAGTTTGCTACATTAAAAGTAATGACATTTTCGAAATACAATTGCCTTGTTTTATGCAACAAAAAATACTAATATTATTAGCATTGCCTTCCAGTTCTGGTGTGAAATATGACCTTGACGTTTCTGTTGTAAGACTCGCTCACAGCACAGCTAAACTTTGTATTTAAAATTAACTACACACACTCAGCTACATGATGCTTTTCATAAACCTATTATGACACCGGTGATGATGTGATTTTCCATGTAGACGATTTCCATTGAACAGCCAGAATTAAAAGAAACAAGGTGATAAAACCACAAGCGCAAACATACCAGTGTAAACAGCTTCTAGCAGTTACGACCTACGCATTTATTTGTACACGCATCTTAACTCAAGGCTAAAAATAGAGGCAGACTTACAGCTAGCTGTTTGGGCAGCTGCTCTGCTACAGTGCTCAGAAGAGAAACGGTGGGTTTGTTAGACGCCAGCAGGATTAGCTGGACGTTGCGGTCTCCGCGCAGGAGCAGACCTTTAGCTAGGATTCCCACCCGCATCACTCCTTTAAGAGTACGAGACTGAGACTCCGACCTGTAAAAGAGGAAACAGATCAAGCTAAACTTCTTTCCGCAATTGCATAGTATGAACTAGTTGGTTTGTTCTGTAGCCAATCAAAAATAATAATTTCTTAAGGGGTCTAATAATATTGACCTTGGTTGTTTGTTTGTTTTTTTTATCCTGCAAAACTAAATGAAACTACTTTCTCCAGAAATATAATATAATAGCAATATACTGGTATTATAATAATAGCAAAATACTGTGAAAAATGTCCTTACTCTGTTAAACATCACAAAAATATAAATAAATACAATTCACAAAAGGGCTATTCCCCGAGGTATAAAGTATTATATTAAAAATATTTTAAAGTAATTGCGGGATCGGTTCTCACGGTTTGTCAGTCTCGCTTTCGTCGTCATCAGGACACGGCCCTTTCTCCAGCAGCGTATCAGAGACCAGCTTGAGAGCGCGCTCAGAATGAGAGACGATCCGCTGCACCGCCTGCAGCTCCTCCTCCACAGGGTAAATGGCGGAGTGTTTGGCCATGATGTGCCGGTCATCGGGTGAATCAGGCCTTCGCACGGGCTGAAGAAATATGGGAGAATTAAATAAATAAAAATCAACATCGGTTTTCATCTGAATTATAGTGAGTAGTGCTGATTGTAGTCAATAGCTATGTTTCCATCCACCTATTTTGGAAAATGGCCTACAAAAGGCTTAATGGAAGTGCCAAGATGTCCGTACATTTTTAAAATCTGCATTTAAAAAAAATATATGCGTAGGATATCGAGTAGGATAAACTTTTTATTCGATAAGAAAAAAGTGCACAAACTATGACGGAAACAGATTTCCCGAAGAAATCCCAGCAAACGCATCAGTAAAGAAATGTGTGAACAGATCATGTGATGACAGAAATGTGTGATGGGACGCATTAATGGACTTTGCAGTGTTTCCAGCACATTGTAAAACATCTGAAATGTTGTTTTGCTCATTTCTAAAACCCCTCAGCCGCCAGTCTGTCAACACAGTGCTTCAGTAATATCATTATTCTATTATTATTCCCTCCAGAACTGTCTTAAGCGTCTGTCTGCGCTCCCAAAGAGCGTCTCGCACCTCCAAAAGCCACCGTAATCACTTCGTTAATTGATTTCATCTTCTTAGGTGAAACTTATTTATTGGAGAAGAAAAAATAAACAGACCACAGTGGCTTCTCCTACAGCACTAAACTACATTTTTGTCTGATATTTGCTGCCGGTTTATCAAGAAGTGATGATTTTGGACTCATTGGACGGACACACCGCTTTGTTCGCAAATGTTTTATGTGATATTCCACTTTTGCGTATAAATATTTGGATGGAAGCATAGCTAGTGTGTTTATGTACCAATAGAGGTGGCACTGGCATGCTGGGCCGGCCCATGAGAGGAGGCGGGGCCATCCTGTGCCTCGGCTCTGCCCAGTATAGTTGCTCCTCCTCCATCCTCCTCCAGTACATGTCCTCCTCGTACCTCCTGCTGGAGGACAAGCAGACAATCAAATATGAATACAATAAATCATGCCATCTGAAGTGTTAAAGGATCTGAAATGCATGAATTGCTTCTAAAGGGAAATACAGGGTTTCATCATGTCAAATTTAAGACCGTTCTGAATGAAATCTCAGGCTTACACAAGGCTAAACGCTAAGGATGTTTTCTAATGGCCTAGTTAAAAGAAACATTAACACATTGTATATGAAGATATTTTATATCTGCTCAATATTCATGCTCAATATTTTACCTGGCCTTGAAGAGGTCATCTAAAAGTGCAATTACAGCTGTGATTTAAAATAAAGTGAATGAAAACGTGGTGCTCATGTAGCTCATTTATATAGAAAATTAATGCAGGATTATATCAAAAGAAATTGGGAATTAGAGTTAAACATTATAATAGAGGATGAAATGTGGGAACAAACATGCACAAATTATAATATAAAGGGTATAAGCAGTCAAATATGGAAGGAGTTTGACTGGAAGATGAAGATGAGGATCTTCAGAGTTTCATTAGTGGTCGCCAAATTCAATAGTTCTTTACAGTTATCACAGTGCTGGAGAGGTTGTGGAGAAGTCAGGGATTATGTTCACATATTTTGGGAATGTTTCAAAATACAAGTGTATTGGCAGGAGGTTAAAAGGGAGATTAGTAAAGTTTTAGGATACGACATACGAATGCACCCTGTATTTTTTTAGCTTGATGGCTTCCCCCCTGATCAATTCAGTAAGTCCCACCTATTTGCACTACATATATTATTAATAACAGCTAGGAAAATAATTACAGTGAACTGGCTGAAAACCCACCGACCTACTTTGACAGAATGGACACAGAGGCTGAATCAGATACATGTATTTGAGAAAATGACTGCAGATTTGCAGTTGAAATCAGACATTTTCCAACAGACCTGGGCATTAATCCTAACATACTTGATCTTTGAAACCCTGTCAAGGGCTTTGTTGTAGTTATTATATTTATATTGGAGTTTATTTATTTAGGGCAGCACGATGGCGCAGTGGGTCGCACAATGGCCTCACAGCTAGAAGGTCGCTGGTTCGAGCCCCAGCTGGGTCAGTTGGCATTTCTGTGTGGAGTTTGCATGTTCTCCCCGTGTTGTCGTGGGTTTCCTCCGGGTGCTTCGGTTTCCCCCACAAGTCCAAAAACGTGGTATAGGTGAATTGGGTAATCTAAATCGTCCGTAGTGTATGTGTGTAAATGTGTGTGTATGGATGTTTCCCAGTGATGGGTTGCATCCGCAGCGTAAAACATATGCTGGATAAGTTGGCGGTTCATTCCGCTGTGGCAACCCCAGATTAATAAAGGGACTAAGCCGAAAAGAAAATGAATGAATGAGTTTATTTATATAATTGTCTACTTTTTTTCCATGTAATGTATTATCATGTTTTTGTTTAAGCCGTCACTATTATTTATTTATTTATTATTATTATTTTTCTATTATTATTTCTTATCTACTTGTTTATTTTTTTGTGAATGTAAGCATTCTAAGTAAATGTTATGTGTATACTATGTTTATAAAAACTTTAATAAAAACAGTAAAAAAAAATGAAAACGTGGTGCTGAATGTAGTGAAAGCAGCCGCTGACCTCATCTCCATGTGCCAGCGCTGCTCGTCCTCCTGCTGTCTCTTCAGCACAGATTTTTGCTTCTGTTTGCGCAGTTTGACTTCCAGAAGTTTACGTGCGCGATTGCTCGGCTTGATCTCCACAGGGAGGTCTGGGTTCACTTTTTTCTGGAAAAAATTAACAAACAAAACAAAAACAACAATAACTGGTCATTCATACTATATCTTTTCGAATTTTGATTTACTTATTGTGAATAGATTTTGAATTGATTCATTTAGTTGTTATTATCATTTATGATCCACTTTTGTAGTCCATTTGGGTTAGGGTTAAGGTCTTTGCACGCTGAAGTCTGAAATTTTTGTATGCGTTTTTTTGTATTCAAATCCGAATGAATAATTCGTCACGCACACAAACCTTGCACACAGAGTTCGATGCGTGTTTATGAATTCTTTGCAAAATAACCATTTATTTTGAAATTAGCACCTAACATCCTGGTTTCCAAGCGGTTACCAAAAATGTGTATGCCGTGTCTTTATATTTCATACTTTGCTTATCATAAAGGGCTTTGTGTTGCGAGACCAAGTGGATTTGTTTCTTGTTCACCACACTGCCTTTTATGTTGACAAGAAAAAAAAGTCACTTTTATGTCACTAGGAAACGACTGAATCAGCTGACCCGTATTGTGTGCGAGTGTTGCTGTTGATATTGTTTTAATTATAATATTTAATAATATTGTGATACTCAAGATTTGTGAAGTCATACAGCTCTGGATAACTTGAAACAGCGACCGCTAGTCTCTCCTCCATCATTAAAGGTTCTCCGTAGTCGTCTTGTCAACACAAACACTGCCGTCACCTCAACGGAAACCCCGCCTCTGCTTTCATTTGATTGGAGAATAAAAAAGACGCGACTGACAATGCGCTTTTCACGCTCAGGGTTGAGCTCACAGCGCGCAATAGCAAAAAAAACATGAGGCGCGCAGGGCGCATAAGCAGCGCGTAAAACACTCACAGCCGTTAGTAAACCATTCAAAAGATGCCCCTCTCAATGCAAAAAGCACACTCGCTGTGATCATGGGCCCCTTATGCAGCCAAACTTAAAAAATATATCAAATATATATTTTTTAATCGTTTAACTGATACCATTAATCAGGTACAAACACACCCTTTCGGTTAACAGTTAATTTGAGCATCCCTAATGCAAAGACCGTTGTTTTTGATTTGATGCCGTCTTACTTTGTACTGCAGTCTGTGTCTGCGTCCCTTCAGATGCATGTCTTTAGCGTTGGGATCGTTGAAGCTGCATTCACACAGTTTACAGTGAAAGCGAATCACCTTTCCATCATCATTACGGACCTGAAGAGAGGAAAACCAAAAATACAGAGACGTAAACCATCAATAGCTGAACAAAAATATCTACTCGGAGTCCTACATAATAGTATATTTACAGAATAGGCATGGGATGAGAACCCAGTTTCGAGGTTTACCACGGTTTGGAAAAGTCAAGGTTTTGAAGCTGCTCAAATTTTCTGTTATACTGTTCCTGAGGTAGATGTAAGGGTTTCTTCTTTCCTTATGTGTTGTAAAGAAATCTGTGCTTTTGAAACTAATGAAGATAGCAGAACTCAATGGTTTATTTTTATTATGTAGCCTGCTGACATGTTTACTGTTTCAAAATATTTTAAATGTTTCCTAAAACTACATATATTGTGTTAAATGGGAAAGAAAACGTAGATTTTTTACCCAGACACTAAAAATAACATATTTTAGAGCAGCAATACCGTAATATTTTTATCCAAGGTTATCATAGCATCACAAATGTATACCGGCCCATGCCTATTAGTGAATACATATTTATTGAAGGAAAACTATACAACTCAGACTCAAAACAACAGACTTCAGTATTTATGCTCGTACAGTTCTACTCAGCTGTCATCCAATCCATCCTCTGCACTTCAATCACCGTCTGGTTCGGCTCAGCTGCCAAAACCGACCTCCGCAGACTACAGCGAATAGTCTGGAGAGCTGAACGAATCACTGGCACTACCCTTCCTACACTTCAAGAACTGTACTCCTCCAGAGTGAGTAAAAGGGCTTACAAAATCACTCTGGACCCCTCACACCCAGCGCACTTCCTGTTTGAACGGTTACCGTCTGGTCGGCGCACCAAGCACAAAAACAGGAAAAGTTTCTTTCCTCAGGCCATCTACCTCATGAACAGTTCAATATTCCCCTACTGTGCAATAAACGTGTGCAATACCTTCTCATACGCAATTGTACAGCACCTTATAACAATTTACAGTGCAATACTTTCTCTACGCGGTTGTACACAGCACCTTATAACTTGTATATTTATAACAAATCTGTACATACAATTCATCATCCAGAGCTTTTTGACTGATTGCATCTCTGTTTAATGCGTGTCGTCTTTTTCATATTTATGTTGTGTTGTCACTTTATGTACACCGGAAGCTTCTGTAGCCAAAACAAATTCCTTGTGTGTGTGTAAGCAATAAAACCCATTCTGATTCTGATTATAAGGGAGTCCACGTTTTGACTGAACGTTTTTCACCTCTTCGACATAATCGTGTCCCACAGGCTGGATGTCTCCTTGAGGTCCTGTAGCGTCTGCATCCTCATCGTCGCTGGAAGGGTCTGTTTTGACCACAGGCGGCTTAACCTCCTCCATCTTCACCACAGCCGGTGTGGACGGTTTACTGACTGAGAAACAGATTTCACACAGAATTTACTTGATTTTTACACTTTCAGCATTGTGGGTATTTATAATGTAGCCTTTCAAACAATTTAGAAATATTTAATTACTGAAATAATGTAACACCGAACATCGTATCGATTTTTTTATACCATGTCAGCTTAATTGGCTATCTATTTTGAACTATTCAGAATAAAGTCTTAATTACGTAATTACTGAAATACCTCATTTTGTATCATATCGTTAATTTTACTCTAAATTTACTTTATTTTTACACTTTCAGCAAAGGTATTGTTCATAATGTAGCCTTGCCAA
>CAIGQW010053379.1:939799-952915 GCA_903798125.1 Danio choprae
TATTTATTTATTTATTTTTTTTAATGGAGGTGCATTTCAACTAGGGCTGTGCGATATTGATGAAAATGGAGATATGCAATGGCATGCTAAATAATGCAACAACTGAAATGCGTTACAATATGTAAAATAATAATAATAATAATAATAATAATAATAATTTAAAAAAGTACAATTAGTGTTGCACCAATCGCAATATTTTTGGTCAATTTCGATTTCAGATTTGGTAAATGTGACCTGCCAATACCAATTTGAGCCGAATCAGATTTTCTGTAATTCACAGCATATACAAAATAATAAAAATACTAAATTATTTAAATTGAATAAGAATTTATTTTAAAAACGGAAATAAATATTAATTATTAAAATAAACATTACTACAACACTGACAAAACGTGTAATTTTCTACCATATTATAACTTTAACATCATCTCTTTTGGCGTCACGGTGGCGCAGTGGGTAGCATGATCGCCTCCCACAAGAAGGTCGCTGGTTCGAGTCTTGGCTGGGTCAGTTGGCATTTCTGTGTGGAGTTTGCATGCTCTCCCCGTGTTGGCGTGGGTTTCCTCCGGGTGCTCCGGTTTCCCCCACAAGTCCAAAGACAAGTGGCATAGGTGAATTGGGCAAACTAAATTGGCCGTAGTGTATGTGTGTGAATGAGTGTCTGTGGATGTTTCCCAGTGATGGGTTGCAGCTGGAAGGGCATCCGCTGCGTAAAACATATGCTGGATAAGTTGGCGGTTCATTCCACTGTGGCGACCCCAGATTAATAAAGAGACTAAGCCGAAAAGAAAATGAATGATCTCTTTCGTATTTCACAAAACGTCCACAAATTATAAGCATATTATATTGTAAATATGTTTTGATTAACATTTGCATGTCTATTTTGTAGATATAAAGATGTTTAGATTAATCCTTGCGCACCGTTCAAATTTACTACCCTTTTGTTATGTTAGAGATGAGAATATCCACTGGATTAAACTGCTGTAAAAATGCATCAGATAAAATCCAGCCCAAAATTACTTTTTATATTGAAAATACGTCATTTGGTGTTTTTCCACCCAATCAGTGACATCATTTATGAATTTGGCAATTAAAGAGTTAAAATCCTGTAACTTTCTAAGCAATTTGGTAGTTTTGATCAGGACTGAGGCTGATTCACAGATTTATGCAAAAACATAAAAGAAATATTTATCTGATGCATTTTTACAGCAGTTTAACTTAGTGGATGTTTTCATCCCGAACATAACAAAAGGGTAGTAAATTTGCCCAGAGTGTATCGTTGAGTTTTTTCTCAACATATTCTCAAAATATGTCTCAAAATAAGAGTAGTCACCAAAAATCTTTCCACTAGCTGAAACACAGAAAAAGTTGTGGCCAAATTAAGAATCACCCCAGAGTGGACAGGACATCCCAAACAGCACATGAGTTAATATTTGCATTATATTATTTGCATTGTTAATATTTTGCATGTTTATTTTGACCACCAATGAAAATAGTTTTTGGGGTAATTTTGGGTACATTCATGTTCTTGGGGAACGTTTAACGTACACTGTGCCTTGTTGTGAAAAACAAACTTAAACTAAATTTTTTACATACACATTTTCAGCTCTTTTGCAATATTTCGATTTATTGTCCAGCCCTAAAATCAACAAAAATATTTGACAATTGTACAACGCTTAAAAAAAAAAAACAGATGCTGCAATATAAAAGCATGTTGAGAAGCTGAAGAGTATTGAAATTAATTATTAAACAAACCTTTTGGTGTTTGGATCCACGAATGTGAGCAGCATATGCATCGGCGCCGGTGCACGAGACGTCGCATAGCTCACAGCGCAACTGCGTCTGGACGCCACGAGGGCCATTGGTCACCTGACTGCCGCTCTTCTGAGCCGCCTCTTTCTTCTTGTGCTTCTGCCCTTCCAGATGTTCCCGATAAGTCTGCAGGACAGCAAAGTGACAAGTGTCAATAAACCAAAACCCACTTACTTATTCAGCTATTAATCATGTCTTTTTTTTTTTTAAGATTTATTTTTGGCACTTTTGCCTTTATTAAGTGGATAGGACAGTATTTCAGACAGGAAGCAAAGTGGGAGAGAGAGAGGGGGTAGGGACGGGAAATGTCCTCGAGCCGGGATTCGAACTCGGGATACCCTGAAGTGCTACTGCACCATATGTCAGCACGCTAACCACTAGGCTATTGGGCCGACTTAATCATGTCTTTTGAGTAATTGAGTAAGACTTTAAAATAAGGTTGTATTAATGTGTTTACTAACATGAACAAACAATAAACAACACATTTATTACAGTATTTGCTCAAGTTAGTTAATGAAAATACAGTGGTTCATTGTTGGCGCATTAACTAATGTTAACAAGCATGAATATGGATTTTTTATGAATGCATCAGTAAATGTTGGACTATGATTAATAAATGCTGTTCAAGTATTGTTCATAATTAGTTCATGTACAGTTAAAAACATTAACTTTTGTAAAGTGCGACCATAAATTGTATGTTTGCATGTCAGCACTTTGGTAGCCGTTGTGGTTGTTTGTAAGTCCTTTAGAAATAAGACCGAGTTCAGTTGAAGTAATATGCTTAATGACAATAGGCTTTATGCACAGCAAGTGTTTTTTAGCCACTGATAAACATCCGGTGAAAGGTGGATGTGACTTTTTAGTTTCAAGAAGTTCCTTTTACAGCATCAATAATGTAATTGAATGAAAATACAGTCTTTTAAATAGACCAAAACATTCATTTATTTATTTAAGAGTAAAAGAAGATGAAAGGCCATTTAAACTAAAGTGCTGTCAGGAGAAGCAGGCGAGAGCAGAAACTCCACTGAAAATACTGTGGTAAAATAAATGTCCATATTTTTTTAAAAATGCTGTGGAACAATGTAATTTAATGCAGTGCTTCTTGTCTGGTTTGAGACCCACTTTATATCGTATATCAATCAGGAAAGTGAAGATCACTGATTTTAACAAACCAGATCTAAAATGCAGTGAGTTTATAATAGCATGGCAGTTTTCAGGAAGTGCTTGAGCTGGCTCATTGATTGTAATTTGTTTATTACATTCTATGCATGATTCTCTCACTACAGAATCAACCCAGTTTATTAAAATTAAGCAATCCTTTTGAAATAGTGCTATTCCAAGACATCTGGTCATCTGGTGTGTGTCCCAGCACCGAAGATCTTGGGCTGTGGACAATGTGAAACATGCAAGTTTCTCTGGTGAGTCCAACTCCATTGTTTTTCCTCCCACGTCTGGGAGAGTTACGGTGTGGAGAAGCCCCCAAAAAAGTGTGTGTGTGTGCGCACATGCATGTATATATAAACAAACAAAATAAAATAAAAACATTGTGGCAAAAATTATATATAATAATGACAATAATAAAATAATAATAATAATAATAATAATATTTGGGCAGCACGGTGGCGCAGTGGGTAGCACAATTGCCTCACAGCAAGAAGGTCGCTGGTTCGAGCCCCGGCTGGGTCAGTTGGCATTTCTGTGGAGTTTGCATGTTCTCCCCGTGTTTGCGTGAGTTTCCTCCGGGTGCTCCGGTTTCCCCCACAATTCCAAAGACATGCGGTACAGGTGAATTGGGTAAGCTAAATTGTCCGTAGTGTATGAGTGTGAATGGGTGTGTATGGATATTTCCCAGTGATGGGTTGCAGATGGAAGGGCATCCGCTGCGTAAAACATATGCTGGATAAGTTGGCGGTTCATTCCGCTGTGGCGACCATAGATTAATAAAGGGACTAAGCCGAAAAGAAAATGAATGAATGAATAATAATATTTATATTTAAAACTAATTATCGCAATGTCAGATTTGTCTGATATCATGCAGCCCTACTTTACAGTAACTTGCCTGTATATCTGTAATCCTTTTGTGAATGCTAATGTTCATGCATGCACTCACCTGTGGACCGGCGCAGCTGATCTTGCAGATATCACAGTAGTGCAGCTGCGGTTGCTTCGGTGGACCTTTAGGCTTCTGTATCTTGTTCTGGTGGAAAACCGGCTTCCTGTATGAGCTGACAGCTGGACTGGAGACGCCGCTGTTGCTCCAGGAGGAATTAGCGAGCTGTTTGGGCGGCTGCTGTGTTTGCTGCTGCAGCGGTGGTTGTGGCTGTTGCTGCGGCGGCTGCAGAGGTGGCTGGGGTTGAGCCTGCGGCGGAGCACACTGAGCTGGCTGATAGTACGAGGGTGTAGACGTGTAACCGCTAGAGTCATAGCTGGAATAGTTGAGACCAGCTAAAGCAACAAATAAACAAAAAAACCACACCATTAGATGATATACTGCTGGCTATTTGTGGCGTTTACACCTGAAACAGACCAGCCGCACTGGAGTTTGTGTTCATCTCCATGCCAACTTCTATTGGTAAAAGATTACTGCATATATAGATTATATTAAAGGGATAGTTCACACGAAAATTAAAACTGCTATCATTTACTCATTCTGGACTTGTTACAATTTGTTTTATTTTTATTTATTATTATTTTTTTTAAATTTATTTTTATTTATTTTTTTTAAATCGGTAACCATTGACTTCCATAGTACTATCAACTTCCATTTGTTTTTCCTATTATGGACCATTGACCACCATAGTGTTTTTCCTACTATTGATCTCAATGGTTACAGGTTTCCAACATTCTTCAAAATATCTCATTTTGTGTTCGACTGAACAAAAAAATATCAAAGAGGTCATTGGGACAAGTATAGTTTAATATTACTAGTTTAATATGTCTAGTAGTTGCAAGTTTTTACCGTTTAATTTTTGATAAAACTCTAAAACTGGTTCTGGATTTACAATATAAAAAGAAATAAAAGTAAATGTTTCAAAAGAATGAACTAAATAACCCTGAAAGATGTTATTTTTAGGTTTATTTGTGACCCGTCTTGTTATTTTGTCTTTTCGATTTTCTTGGTTGCATCAATTAAAAAGTTTAAAGTAGGTTAAACTAGTGCTGAAATTGTTACATTAAAAGGTCAAAATCCGGAAATGCATGTGAAATATGTAGCTTTATTTTTCTGTCAAGTTTTTTTCGACTGCACAGGTAAGTTTCCAGCGCATTAATTCTGACCAATTAACGTGCAGTTCAGGACTCAATTAGTTGGATCAGGTGTGTTTAACTAGGGTTAAAGCTAAACTGAGCAGAGCTGTGGCCCTGCAGGAACTGAGTTTGACACCTGTGGTCTAGTCAGTGACTGATGTGCATGTTGCCACATGACTGCTTTTTGCATCGTTTCAACTGGTCATCTGGTGTGAAATGGAACCAAAACTGCTGAAAAATAGTACAATGCATAATTTGTGTGAAAGCACTCTAATGGCCCATTTCCACTGAGTGGTACGGTATGGTACGCTTTTATGGCCGTTTCCACGGTCAAAAGGTACCAAAAAGCGAACCATACCTTACCACTTTTTGGGTACCCTTTGCACACAAAGCCACAAAGCCAAGAAGAAGAAAATCTGCCGTGTCCTGTTGTTGTTTTACGAGGCCGTCTAAAAGTGAGAGAGGTTTCATCTCCAGAGAGCTCGAGTGCACGTCTATTTATAATAACGAACTTCTTGAGCTGATGACAATAACATGCGGATGATTATTGAAGTGCTTCTGACATCTGATCCTTTCAGAGACAGACAAACGCGAGAGTAAAGCGTGAAAAAACAAAGGAGAAGCCGGACAAAACAAAGAAGCAAATGATTCTTTCAGCAGCCTTAAACATGAACAAACTGCCATTTAACTATCATCATCGCCTTTTGGACTATTATGAACTCGGAATGACGAAATTACTGTCTAATTGGTACCCTTTTGGCAGTGGAAACGTAAGCCTGATAAAGGTGACCCGTGCTGACCTGTACAGTAACTGTACTACTTAGTGGAAACGGACCATAGGGAGCAAAGTAAAGAACGACCATAAAATTTGAGATCTGTTTATACAGTTTCTGGAATAAAACCAAACATCTCACTTTACTCACATTGAAGAAAGTTGCAAACCTGTAACCATTGACTTCCATAACAGGAAGAACAAGTACTTTGGAAGTCAATAGTCACCGGTTTCCAGCTTTCTTCAAAATACCTTCTTTTGTTTAACATAAGAAAAAGTCAAACCAGATTGGAAGATATTTTGAAGAAAGCTGAAAACCGGTAACCATTGACTTCCATAGCATTTGTTCTTCCTAATATGGAAGTCTATGGTTAGCGGTTTCCAGCTTTCTTCAAAAAATCTTTCTTTTTATTCAACATAAGATGAAGTCAAACTGGCTTGGAATACATTTCGAAGAAAGAAATCGGTAACCATTGACTTCCATAGTACCATCGACTTCCATTTGTTTTTCCTATTATGGAAGTCAATGGTTACAGGTTTTCAGCTTTCTTCAAAATATATTTTTTTTGTTCAACAGAATAAAGAAACTCATTAAGGTTTGAAACCACTTAAGGTAGAGTAAATGGCAAGTAAGTGTTCATTTTAGGGTGAACTATCCCTTTAACTTACAAAAAAAAGAAAAAAAGAAATAAATAAAATAAATCCAATAGAAAATGCTTGATGGGTAAAGTGCTTGTGGCGTACCGGAGTAAGATGTAGCAGCTGTGGAGTTGAAAGAGGAGCTGGGGGTGTAAGTGGAGATGGGCGCTGGGCTTTGCTGAACGCTGGTGGATGTGGGGTAGATGGTGTAGCTGGAAGATACGGAGCTCACAGAAGGCGGAGGTTTCAGAGCCGCCACCTGTCTTTGAACCGGCGGCTGGCTATATGCGGTGCTTGCCGGACTGTAGCCGCTTTTTAGACCTGAAACAGCAAATCATGTCTTAAAATAAGTCCCTTTTTATGAAAATAGGCTCATTTTACAGCTCCCCTAGAGTAAAACAGTTGAGTTTTACCATTTTTAACCATTCAGCTGGTCTCCGGGTCTGGCTGGAGCACTTTTAGCTTAGCTTAGCATAAATCATTAAATTGGATTAGACCATTAGCATCTCGTTCAAAAATGACCAGAGAGCTTCAATGATTTTCATATTTAAAGTTTGATTCTTTTGTTACATGTGTGTAATAAGACTGACAGAATGTAAAAAGTTGTTATTTTCTAGGCATCACACTACTTTAGGCCAATCTTACAACTCCCTGATCTTTAGGTCTGGTGGGAGCACTTTTAGCTTAGCACAGATCATTGAATCGGATTAGACCATTAGCAACTCACTCAAATGACCAAAGAGTTTCAATTAAAGCTCGACTCTTCTGTAGTTACACTTAGTGTACTAAGACTGACGGAAGCTTGATAAGTTGCTATTTTCTAGGCTGATATGGCTAGAAACTATACTTTCATTCCGTCGTAATAATGCAGGAAATTTCCTGCTGTGCCAGTTACACAAACATTATCGTTAAAGCCATAATTTAATATAATTTAGTAATTCTGCTCAAATACATGTACAGTTTACATATTTTGACATGTTTAGTTGTGTAAATTCGCTGATTTCAACCCTACTCCTTTACTCCTTTGGTTTGCTCCACCTTTATTGGATTGTTTTAAGTTATATTATGAGATAGGAAAGTGAAAGAAAGAAAGACGGAGCAACACAGTTTTTTGATCGGAGTTTATTGTTATACTGCATGAGAATTTACTAAACATTTTTAATTGGAACGAAACAGAGCCTATTTATTGCCCGACTGATTCCCTCAAAATTCTGATAGCACAATTATATTTAGTTTGCATTGCTATTATAGCGCTCATTTATTACAGTACATATGAAATATGAAGAGTTAATTATAATATTTAGTACAAGTAATGTTTTGTGCAAGCTTTTATTAGTAGCAGCACAAGAACCTTTCGATATAGAATTAAAAATTCTAAATAAAATAAAACGTAAACAGTTTGATTTAGTTAAGTGACAAAAACTATATGAATTAGCAAATTCAATGCTCTAAGTTCTCAAGAAAGCTGTCAACAATGCATTCAAATCATTTCGATAGTCACAATATTGATCAAATGATTGATTGAATTGTTGAAAATAACATTTAGTCAAATAATTGCAAAGAAAACAATAAATAATGAATAAATATTCAATAAATAAGTAAACACTAAATAGTAAATGTGACGCACCTGTCTGGAAGTAGGCCTCTGTTGCGGGTCGTTGCGCTGGTGCGATGCTGGTTTGAAAGTACTGCTTGTTCTCATAACTGCTGACAGGCGGTGGTCGCCCATATGTATAATTCTCCTGTAAAATCAAATCAGACAGAAATAAAATCAATGAGATGTATGAATTGAGATGCATCATTTAAAGAACACTCCGCTTTTCTTTTACAGATCTCCTGGAGTTAAACAGTTGAGTTTTACCAATTATTAATCCAATTAGCCGAACTCTGAGTCTGGCGGGAGCAATTTTAGCTTAGCTTAGCATAGATCATTGAATCCAATTAGACCATTAGCATCTAGGGTCGTCACAATACTGAAATTCTGTACCAATCGATACTGGAATTTGAAAAACGTCCATTTCCCGCTAACATTTGAGCGCTGATTTGCCATTGTGTTCACGTGCTCAACAGAAATGACTGTGATTGGCTGTAAAGGTAATCAGTTCACTGAACTCACCGCTGTTTACTGAGTGTAAACACAGATACAGGGACACTGGAGCGTTTTAAAGCCACGATTCATCACCGCGATTTGAAACGCTCCAGTGTCCAGTGAGTTTGGTGAACTGATCACAGTCATTATTGTTATGCATGTGAACACAATGGCAAATCAGCACTGTTTAAGAACGTGCTCAAATGTTAGCTGGAAATGGACGTTATTAAAATTTCAGTATCGATTGGTACCAAATTCCAGTATCGTGACAACCCTATTAGCATCTTGCTCAAATGACCAGAGTTTTGATTTTTTCTGTACTTACGTCATGCACTAAGGCTGACGAAAAGTGAAATGTTGCTATTTTCTAGGTCAATGTGGTAAGGAACTATACTATCATTACAACGTATTAATAAAGAAACTTTGCTGTCAGAACATGGCTGTAGCAGGCACAATAATATTATCTGGAACTACACAACCTTAGTACTGGTCACGTTTAACTACCTGGCTTGGGAATATTTTCAGGCACTTTGTAATAGCATTGCTGCTACAGCCATGGTACGACAGCAAAGTTCCTTGATTATTAAGCCAGAATGAGTGTATAGTTCCTAGTCATATCAGCCTAGAAAATAGCAACTTTTAATTTTATGTCAGTCTTATTACACAATGTAACTACAGAAGAGTCAAGCTTTAATTGAATCTCTTTGGTCATTTATGTGAGATGCTAATGGTCTAACCTGATTCAATGATCTATGCTAAGCTAATGATGTAACTACAGAAGAGTCAAGTTTTAAATGGTAAATTAAAGCTGCAAGCAGCGATGAAAGGGGCCTCGCATCCGGGCTCACCGCCACCCAGTGGCCTTAGGATAACAGAGAACAGCGGACAATAATAATTTAAGCCGATATATATTAAAATACCTGAGAAAAATCACAGATTTATGCCAAATTTCCTTCTGTCAGCAGGTGGCGCTATGACTGAGACTCAATATTGGCATGTAGATGTCTTCAGGAGAGAAATCTTATCTAACCTGTACATTTTCAGGCAGATCAGATATTGTTTGGTTGAGTTACAAGCTCTTCCTCCTCCATGGCGAAGCACTGCACTCTCAGTCCGCCACGCTAGATCTTCACAATTTAACATCACAAAGGCCTTTGGACTAAACTAATGGAACATGGATTCGATGTGCTCAGTCCCTAATTATTGAAGTTCTCTGGTCATTTTTGAGCAAGATCTTAATGGTCTAATTTGATTCAATGATCTATGCTAAGTAAAACTAAGCTAAGTTAAAAGTGCTCTTGTCAGAGCTGGAGATCAGGAAGTTTTCCCTTTCCATCATTCTTATTACAAGATGTAACAACTGAATCAAACTTTAAATAAGAGAATTATTGAAGTTCTCTGGGGGCAGTACGGTGGCGCAGTGAATAGCACAATCGCCTCACAGCAAGAAGGTCGCTGGTTCGAGCCCCGACTGGGTCAGTTGGCATTTCTGTGTAGAGTTTGCATGTTCTCCCCGTGTTTGCGTGGGTTTCCTTCGGGTGCTCCGGTTTCCCCCACAAGTCCAAAGACATGCAGTATAGGTGAATTGGTTAAGCCAAATTGTCCGTAGTGTATGTGTGAATGAGTGTGCATGGATGTTTCCCAGTGATGGGTTGCAGCTGGAAGGGCATATGGTGCGTAAAACATATGCTGGATAAGTTGGCGATTCATTCCGCTGTGGCGACCCCAGATTAATAAAAGGACTAAGCCGAAAAGAAAATGAATGAATGAAGTTCTTTGGTCATTTTTTAACGAGATGCTAATGGTCTAATCTGATTCAATGATCTATGCTAAGCTAAGCTAAAAGTGCTCCTGCCAGACTTGAAGATCAAGGAGTTGTAAGGTTAACCCATTTTCAAAAAAGTGGAGTGTTTCTTTAATATAAACAGTGTGGAAAAAAAAAAAAAAAAAACACTGACCGGTTCAGTCAACACCTGGTATGTTTGAGGAGTGGTGGTCGGCTGCGGGGTCGTCTCAGGCTGGCGGTAGCCGTAGTTTGGGGCCGGATGGGGCTGGTAGGTGGGGTACGGTGCGGTTACTGCGGGACGTGCCGGCTGGGCAGTGGGTGCAGGGTACGAGGCAGTCACGGCATGAGCCACTCCGGGTGCGGGTTGGACATTATAGCTGCCCGTGGTTGGGTGGGAATAGGCTGGAGGCGGCTGAGCGCTAGAATTGGGAATTCAGAATAAATTCATATGCACCCTTAAAACAAGTCTATCCAAAGTGACAATCTGAAAATAATAGGACACTTGATTTGCAATCTTAAAACGTAAAGAGAGCAATGCATTAAAACCAATTCATGAAAATTAATTAAACTACTTTTCATCCTTGCAAGTCTTCAGAAAAATGTTCAGTCCTATAAAATAAAATCATAGTTGAAATCATAGCAACAGGCACATTATCGGTACTAATAATACTGCTTGAAATATCAAGAACATTACAACTACTTATCCCTAATTTTAAGGATAAGATATGCGATGCCACTCTTATTTTGAAATAAAAACATTAAATAAAAAACAAACTTCATTAAAAAAAATATTTGGTTATCATTTAACTCCAAATATAGGACTTAAAAAAAGGCTGCGTTACATAAACAATCTTGCGAATTAAAAAGCTCTATGGCTAGAAAAAGGTCAGCAAAATTACAATAATTTTGTCATAAAAATAACTCATCATATTGGTTCCCTTTGTATCACCTGCAAAATAAAATGAATATTTAATATTAACCCAGATGTAAATAAATAAACAAAAGGCATTTTTAGCCATAACATGTGATTTCTCCATGTGCAACATAAGCAATGAGAAAAGAGACCGTTGCCTATAAAAAGACATGCAATTTAACAACAGTATAATAATCAATATTACATGTATGGCCTCAGATACATTTTTTAACTACTCCATGCTTGTGAATGTAAATGTTTCCAGCCAGATTTAAATCTGTAACACACACATGAGCACCAAAGCACAACAGTTCTACTGGACATTAAAAAATATATATAAAATACAAAAAAATAAGCCAAATTCAAACAGTTAAAGGTAAAAATTAAAGACTACATTAACATTTACAAAGATTATTTCAAGAATACTGTATTTTCTGCTAGCATATGCATAATAATGCTATTCTAACAGTGGTATACTGACAATTATACCATAGTACTGAATGTTTACCACGGTACCAACGTAGTACTCGCAGAATACCATGGTCCAAGTCCCTAAACATGACAGTAACATTGTAGTTGAGCTAAAAATCGCGGCAAAACCCATTTTCGATCCTTATATGAAGCAAGCATCAATAAATAAACAAACAGCAGCAGCTCGTGGAGATGTTTGAGTAGCGGCCGCCATAATCCATTCTGAACATCAGCCGTGTTTCTGATCCTTCTGCAAATAACCGAGGTGATCACGCGCATGTGTGTTTTAATTTTATACCTGTACTGCGGGCCGGCGGCAGCTGCAGCTGCATGTGTGTATCCATAATAATTACTGGCCGCCATCATAGAAACTTCAGCAGCAGCAGCGGCGGCGGCTTCAGCGATCACGTGATCAACACGTGTCTGTGACGTCGCCGGTCACCTTCGCGCCACTGCCCCCCGTGGAGACTAAATTCAACCGTCATAATGTATATATTTGATAATTATCTGTCTTATACACCTATCAACGGTGTATTTGTGCTCTGAAAGGATGAAGTAAGTCTCGTCAAGCTAGTTTTTAGACATTTTAGTTATACAAAATGAGATGTTTTGATACATTACTGTATTTTTTTTAGCTTTCAGACGTCAAATGCTCAGTAAAACTCGGTTTAACGTTTAACTTTTCATTTAAAGTTTAACTTGGTGACACAAAGTCGTGATATGGTGAGTTGTTAACATTAATTTTGTTGATTAATTTTTAAGTTGATTAATTAATTAATTTCCACAAGTTGAACTCATTCAGAACAATCTAACGCTGAGAAATATGGTGAAATGTACTGTAGGCCTATTATAATTATGTACATTTCCTCATAATTATTTTTAAATCCAAATATAAGAGGGTTTCTGTGGTCTGTAGTCTTAATTTGACATTTCACAAGTCTCAAAACTAATATATATATATATGGGCCTCACAGTGGCGCAGTGGGTAGCACGTTCGCCTCACAGCAAGAAGGTCGCTGATCGCTGGTTCGAGCCTCGGCTGGGTCAGTTGGCGTTTCTGTGTGGAGTTTGCATGTTCTCCCTGTGTTGGTCTGGGTTTCCTCCGGGTGCTCCGGTTTCCCCCACAAGTCCAAAGACATGCGGTACAGGTGAATTGGGTAAGCTAAATTGTCCGTAGTGTATGAGTGTGAATGGGTGTGTATGGATGTTTCCCAGAGATGGGTTGCAGCTGGAAGGGCATCCGCTGCGTAAAACATATGCTGGATAAGTTGGCGGTTCATTCCGCTGTGGCGACCCCAGATTAATAAAGGGACTAAGCCGAAATGAAAATGAATGAATGAATATTTAGTCATAAATAGTATCTACTGCTAGAGAATGTTTTTTTTATC
>CAIGQW010053379.1:953315-968695 GCA_903798125.1 Danio choprae
AACTTATCCAGCATATGTTTTATGCAGCGGATGCCCTTCCAGCTGCAACCCATCACTTCTTGCTGTGAGGCGATTGTGCTACCCACTGCGCCACCATGCTGCCCAATTATGTACATTTCCTCATAATTATTTTTAAATCCAAATACAAGAGGGTTTCTGTGGTCTGTAGTCTTAATTTGACATTTCACAAGTCTCAAAACTAATAGTGGATATATATATATTCGTTTTCTTTTCGGCTTAGTCCCTTTATTAATCTGGGGTCGCCACAGCGGAATGAACCGCTAACTTATCCAGCATATGTTTTACGCAGCGGATGCCCTTCTAGCCGCAACCCATCACTGGGAAACATCCATACACACTCATTCACAAACATTCATTTACCCAATTCACCTATAGCGCATGTCTTTGGACTTGTTGGGGAAACCCCCGCCAACACAGGGAGAACATGAAAACTCCACACAGAAATGCCAACTGACACAGCCGAGGCTCAAACCAGCGACCTTCTTGCTGTGAGGCGATTGTGCTACCCACTGCGCCACCGCGTCGCTCTATATATATATGCCTCACCTAGAGGAAACCTTTTATTTACATTAAGAAAACTTTCCTGGCTGACCAACAGAGAGTCAAGTTAAGTCAACGAAATGGAACAATGTTCCGCCAGGACCAAGGTGCTACATCAAACAACATAAATTGACAACATAACACTGGACTGTGTGCTACTATAAAAATTCATTCATTCATTCATTTTCATTTCGGCTTAGTCCCTTTATTAATCTGGGGTCGCCACAGCGGAATGAACCGCCAGCTTATCCAGCATATGTTTTACGCAGCGGATGCCCTTCCAGCTGCAACCCATCTCTGGGAAACATCCACACACACCCATTCACACTCATACACTACGGACAATTTAGTCTACCCAATTCACCTATAGCGCATGTCTTTGGACTTGTGGGGGAAACCGGAGCACCCGAAGGAAACCCACGCCAACACAGGGAGAACATGCAAACTCAACACAGAAACGCCAACTGACCCAGCCGAGGCTCGAACCAGCGACCTTCTTGCTGTGAGGCGAACGTGCTACCCACTGCGCCACTGTGAGGCCACTATAAAAGTTTTGAGAATTAAATAAAATAAGAAGATAAAACAACTAAAAAAAATAAGAGCGCAAAGTGCGGTTTGTGCAAAATTGAATGCAAATAAGACAGGACAGACAAGACAACAAGAAACAGTAACATCGACCAGTACACAGTATTGGAGCAGATATAAATACAGAGGCTTCTTTCTAAACAACCTTAAAGAGATATTTTACCCAAAAATGAAAATTTGCTCACCATTTAGGCTATTTAAACTCAACTATATGTTAAACATAAAACAAGATATTTAGAAGAATGTTGGAAACCGGCAGGCCATGACTACCATGTTAGGAACAAACAATACTATGATTGCTACTTTCCAACACCGTCAACATGTCTTCTTTTGTGTTCAACTGAAGAAAGAATCTCAAACAGGTTTGGGATGGTGGATGTAATGTGGTGGATGAGTAAATATTGACAATTTTAGTTTTTAGGTGAAGTGTCATTTTCGACTCAACGTTTATTTGAGAGGCAATGCAGATTTTTTAAATTTTATAATTTATTATTATTATTCCTCAAAACGACAACAGAATAATAATAAACAAAATAGAAAAAAAATAGAAGAAAGAAGCAGATATTTGCACATTCAAGGGTTATTTTATATAAGATTTCTTTGATAATGGTTTTAGGAGCAAATTCTGGCTAGCTTTCTTATTAGCCGATGCTGAAATCAACTTTATAATGCTCCATGTCATCTGAAAAAAACCCCACAAAGATAGGTTTACAGATTGAGAATTTGCATTTGTAAATATATATAATTTGCTTATGAGCCTCACGGTGGCGCAGTGGGTAGCACAATCGCCTCACAGCAAGAAGGTCGCTGGTTCGAGCCTCGGCTGGGTCAGTTGGCGTTTCTGTGTGGAGTTTGCATGTTCTTCCCGTGTTGGCGTGGGTTTCCTCCGGGTGCTCCGGTTTCCCCCACAGTCCAAAGACATGCGCTATAGGTGAATTGGGTAGGCTAAATTGTCCGTAGTGTATGAGTATGAATGAGTGTGTGTATGGATGTTTCCCAGTGATGGGTTGCAGCTGGAAGGGCATCCGCTGCGTAAAACATATGCTGGATAAGTTGGTGGTTCATTCTGCTGTGGCGACCCCAGATTAATAAAGGGACTAAGCTGAAATGAAAATGAATGAATGAATGAATAACATTTGCTTATATAGGAAAATAACTCAATTGAATAAATAACGTTAATTTTCTTTTGTGGGGTCTGATTTAAAATACCAAAATATTATGCATTTTTTATTTGTCTGGCTCACAAATATTAGATTTCCCTTTTGAAATTTTGCTCTAGAAAACAGATAGCACATTAGCGCCACCTATTGGATAATCGGGTTATAGCATGTCAAAATTGATGTCAAAGGCTCTGTTGTTTCAGTGTTCGAAGGATGTGGAAGTGTCTAAATCACAGATTCTGTATTCATCCACAGCCTGGACCACCAGCATTCAGTATTTCAGCAAGAGAAGTATATTACAAAGGGTCGCAGATATTCCTAAAACATCCTTATCTGTAATACTTGGATTGAAATACATGCTTATGGAAACTTGTTGGGTCAAAAGTGACTTTTCGTGAACTGGAGATTATAAGCGTCATTTTTTTCTTTCCCTCACAGTGAACAGAGGAGTCTTGTGTTTCTCCTGGACCACCTGCATCAACACCTGCGCTTCTGCTCTGGATGAGGAGGAAAAATAATCCGTTCACAAGGAATAACCTGATCCTTATGCAAGTAAGAACGTATTAATAATGTTTAGTTACTATTTTAGCGTATAAAAGACTGAATTTAGCAAGATTTGTTTAGTTTACAAGCTTTGAATTGATTGAAATATTCAGTATCAGCGATGTACAGCTGTAGTTTGTATTAATATTTTGATTAACTTGAATATTTTCTGTTTTCATGTTCATCTTAGTGAAAGTCTGCAGTGTATATCAGTTTTGTCATTTTTATTGTTTATAATTTCAATTTTATTTTAGGTATTTTATATCATCAAGTCAATCGAAATTAGAACAAATTTATGGTAAAATCCAAATCTAGGTTTTTAAAATCATTTCAAATATAATGTTTTTCCTGTTAATGTTCAAGGGAATGTAGTTTGGTTTCACTTTTGTTTTGTTTTTGGTTAATTATACTAACTTAATATATTTTGTTTATTGTAACAGTTCTTCAATGTTCAGACAAAAAACCCCACTTCTAATTCAAAAAGACAATTCAGAGGTGAACAAAAGGGAATAATCTCTCATCAAAGTGCAGATCACTTCAGACAGGGATTAAAAGAGGGATTAAAATGATGTTTTTTCCCATTAATCCGCAGCACACTCAAAATTCCTCTGCTATGGACTGACTTTTTTATGATTTAACTCTTCAGAGAAGGATCTGACATTGTTTTACATGTTCCTAGTTTCTTCAGGATGGGCAGCGTTGACTTTGGCCCACTTTTGGAGATCATAGAGGCGAGAGACGAATGGCTGGATGACGATTTTCCAAGGTAAATGTGTGCATATTAACTTTTATTCGTTGAATAAATCCCTAAATAAGGATCCCTCTAGTTCAATGCTTCCTATTTACAGTTGTCTTGACCCCGTTTATAGAGGCGTTTTATAAACAAAACAAAAAATACATATTTGATAATAATAATAAATAATAATTCCTTTCATTGGGCAGCACGGTGGCGCAGTGGGTAGCACAATCGCCTCACAGCAAGAAGGTCGCTGGTTCGAGCCCCGGCTGGGTCAGTTGGCGTTTCTGTGTGGAGTTTGCATGTTCTCCCCGTGTTTGCGTGGGTTTCCTCCGGGTGCTCCGGTTTCCCCCACAAGTCCAAAGACATGCGCTATAGGTGAATTGGGTAAGCTAAAATGTCCGTAGTGTATGAGTGTGAATGGGTATATATGGTTGTTTCCCAGTGAAACATGTGCTGGATAAGTTGGCGGTTCATTCCGCTGTGGCGACCCCAGATTAATAAAGGGACTAAGCCGAAAAGAAAATGAATTAATTAATTAATTCCTTACATTTATATAGCTCTTTTTATGGACACTCAAAGCTCTTTACACATTTTTGGGGGGATCTCCTCATCCACCACCAGTGTGCAGCATCCACCTGGATGAAGCGACGGCAGCCATATTGCGCCCGATCGCACACCAGCTCATTGGTGGAGAGGAGACAGAGTGATGAAGCCAATTATGATATGGGGGTGGTTGGGGGGCCATGATGGACAAAGGCCAAGGTTTGGCCAGGATGACGGGGTTAACCCTCTACTCTTTTTCGAAGGACATCCTGAGATTTTTAATGACCACAGAGAGTCAGGACCTCGGTTTAACGTCTCATGTGAAAGACGACCAGGTACCGACTGGGCAACCATGTGCGAGTTGCAGAGAGCTAGCTGCTTATTTGAGTAAAAACAGCAAGAAATAGGCCTAAATCAGGTTTAGAACATGGAATTGACTTCCTATGGTTGACATCATTACTGGTAGCTATACAAGGTTTTTTGAGTCCATGCTTCAGATTTTGATGCCTTCAGGGTGAGAATGGGTTAAAACAGCAGAATCAACTCAGTGGACACCTTGATGTCAAAACAACATCAAAAAACAAAAATGCTAATCAATTTGTGGTCAATTGACTACCTTGATGTCAAAACGACATCAAATTGACATCCAACATTGGCATCAAAAAACATGTTCAAAATCTATTACAATGGATGCTAACGTGTTAACATCAAATCGATTAGCATTTTTACGTGTTTTCGAACATCAGTCTTCTTGAACATCGCCGGATTGTCAGACAAGAGGTGAACTGTGCTAATCATAAACAAAAGTCCCAGGTAAACAATTAATTATTCCTTTCTCTTCCTTATAGCGTTATAGTTCCGACTTGTTTGTAGTAGACATTTGAGCTAGTTGTATACTGTTTGGGAAGCAACCCAGTGAGAAGCTTGATATCAAAACGACAATAAGTTGAGATCAAGCATGACTTAAAAAAAACACGTCAAAAATGCATATCGATTTGATGTCAAAACCTTGACGTCTATTTGACATCCACACATTGATGGCCTTTCGACCACGAAAATAATGATACAAAAAAGTATTATATATTATAACATAAGAAGTTTTTTTTCATATGAAAGCTTCAATTACAAATTTACACTGGATTTGCATTCATACAATGCATGTAAACGATTTTGACGTCAAAAAAACATCAAATTTACATCTAACATTGACGTCAATAACATGTTATTGTTAGATCAATGTTAGATGTCAATCTGATGTCGTTTTGACATAAAGTAGTAAGCTAACATCAAATCGATTAGCATTTTTGGTTTTTTTTACTTGTTTTTGATGTCGTTTTGACATTGAGGCACCCAGTGGTAACTTTTTTACGATATTTTGGCAAATTTAAAGAAATGAATGAGACTCAAAGGTTTTGAGATGGTAAAATGATTCGAACTTCCTATCACCAGCACTAACTGCACTCTTCAATTTCTAAATTTAGTTACACTGTGGCGTAAAATACATCACAGACCATTGTGGGATAGATGAAATTGGAATAAATTGGACTGCTGACGCATTAAACAAACAGTTGACCCAAAACTGAAAATTCTGTCATCATTTACTCACCATTTGAGATCAACTATTTGAGATTCTTCCCTTTTGTTGAACACAAAATATATTATGAAGAATGTTTGAAAACAGCATTGACTTCTATGGTATTAGCTCTACTATGGAAGTCAATAGTTCCAACATTCTTCAAAATATCTCCTTTTGTGCTATGCAAATAAAGGTTCGGAAGGGTGAGTAAATAGTGAGTTATTTTCATTTTTAGATGAACTATCCCTTTAAAGTGTTCATTCTGATAAATGATTTCAGTCTGATTTGAATACCAAAGTTCATCATAGGCTATACAGACAGATACAGGCCTGGCTAAAAAAGAAGAAGGGAAAAGCGCATCTTTTCCTCAGCGAATGGTGAGCGAGATGCTGAGAGAGAGAGACGGAGCAGGTGCTGCAGGTCTCCTTAAATGGAAACGAGCCACGTCATGTGACGCAGTGAGTCTGCCAACAACACAAGCAGCATCACCAGGAAAATGGAGGCAGGTCAGGCTTAGAGGAGCAGCTTCATCAGCACACGACAGCATGACACTTTTCACATACTAAACAGCATTAAGACCATGAGATTTCACGCTAGCGTGGAGTGAGAACGCACAATCAAAAAGCAGCCGGAAAGCTTTGTTCGTCTTACACAGCAGGTAAGCAAGAGCAGCCTCAATTCTGTATTTATTTTTTAAAACATGCCAAAAATCTGAAATGTTCATTGATTAGAACAATGTCATGTGCAAAAACTGACATTTAATGCTGCCGTTGTTGTTGTAAATGATATGTTGCCAAATGTAGTTTTTTTATTTCATATGTTAGTAGTATTGTGCATTTCTTGAGTATGTTTTTGTGTATTGACACTCTCAACGTATCCTCAGATTTGTCGTTGTCTAAAATGGGCACGTTTCAGCTTGGAAACAATGAGAACTGCGAGTTAAATGGTCTTTTAGCACAGAAGCAGCAGCTGTGACCCTATCAGCATTCACAACCCCCTTTATTTATTAGCTGCGTGTGCGCAGACCCCCAGGGCCTGTGGTGCTAATTAGCATATCATAATCTGCTCCGGTCTTAAAGGGACAGTTCACACAAAAAATGAAGATTTATTCATTCATTCATTTTCTTTTCGGCTTAGTCCCTTTATTAATCGGGGGTCGCCACAGCGGGATGAACTGCCAACTTATTCAGCATATGTCTTACGCAGCAGATGCCCTTCCAGCTGCAACCCATCACTGGGAAACATCCATACACACTCATTCACACTCATACACTACGGACAATTTAGCTTACCCAATTCACCTATACCGCATGTCTTTGGACTTGTGGGGGAAACCGGAGCACCTGGAGGAAACCCACACAAACACGGGGAGAGCATGCAAACTCCACACAGAATCGCCAACTGACCCAGCCGGGGCTCGAACCAGCGACCTTCTTGCTGTGAGGCGATTGTGCTACCCACTGCGCCACCGTGCTGCCCCAAAATGAAGATTTACTCAAACTCATTTGGTTTCAAATCTTTATGAGATTCTTTCTTCTGTTGAACACAAAACAAGATATTCTGATGAATGTCGTGCCATTGACTAATAAAATCAGTGGTTACTGGTTTTCCAACATTCTTCAAAATATCTTCTTTTGTGTTTGACACAGAAACTCAAACATGTTTTTAACCACTCTAGAGTTGAATAAATGATTAAGAAAGAATGTAAGGAATGTAATTTGCATTTGTTCACCCTCATGGACTAAAGCTGCGGTCACACTAGAGTTTGAGCATGCAAAATTCCTTTTGTATATGGTGATTCATAAAGGTTCAGGATAAAACAAGATGACTGTGCATCGATAAAGCGAGCAATTGCTCCATATTTACAATTTCTGTACAGAGAGGTCACATGTTGACCTTTTATTGGTCTCACGCAATCACAGGATGCGATTTCACAGGTCAGAGTTCACCAAGCTTGAACTTTGAAATGTAGCAGCATGTGAAACTTGTCTGCCACATTTGCATGCATATGAATGGAAGTCTATGGGGCAAAACGTGCAGCGTAATCGAGGCTTAAAACATACATTACGTGGTATCAGTAATGTTCAGAATCAGTCGAGAAAATAATTGTCTCAATTTTCAAACAAGTTTCAAAGGTTTACTGGATGCTCTTGCAGAATAAACATAAAACAAAAAAACTTTCTTACTTTCACTTTTTACTTCTCGCCCAAATAATAACTTAAAACAGTCCATTTATAAGCGGAGCAAACTATTACAAACAAATATGAGGGGAGAAAGATCAACAAATGTACACATAAACTAAACATCAACATACGTATGTTCTACATGTATTTGAGCTCTCTATGAATAACCTATGAAATTATGGCTCTTACAGGCCACTTCCTGCGGAGGGTGACATGGACTCTTCCTGCGCCCTGAGCGAAGGGAGAACTTGTAAGTAATTTTGTTTCATTCACAAAAGTTCATCTTAAAGGGAGAGTTCACGCAAAAATGAAAATGTACTCACCGTTTACTCACCCTCAAGTGGTTCCAAACCTTTATGAGTCTCTTTCCTCTGTTGAACATTCATTCATTCATTCATTTTCTTTTCGGCTTAGTCCCTTTAATTAATTAGGGGTCGCCACAGCGGAATGAACCGCCAACTTATCCAGCATATGTTTTACGCAGCGGATGCCCTTCCAGCTGCAACCCATCACTGGGAAACATCTACACACACCCATTCACACACATACACTACGGACAATTTTAGCTTACCCAATTCACCTATACTGCATGTCTTTGGACTTGTGGGTGAAACCGGAGCACCCGGAGGAAACCCACGCCAACACGGGGAGAACATGCAAACTCCACACAGAAATGCCAACTGACCCAGCCGAGGCTTGAACCAGAGACCTTCTTGCTGTGAGGCGATCGTGCTACCCACTGCGCCACCGTGAGGCCCTCTGTTGAACACTGAGGATTATATTTTAAACAGTGTTCGACATCCATAGTAGGAAGAATAAACATTACGGAAGTCAATGTTTCTTTTTGAAAATATATTAATTTTTAAAAATATAGAAAGAAACTCAAACTAATTTGGGGGTGAGTAAATGATGACAGACTTGCCATTTTTGTTTGAATGTTGCTATAAAATAGATTATTTTCATTTGCGTAATGCTCGTTATTTTCTATTGGCTCAGCTCCCCCAAACTCTCTCCTCATTGGTGGAGCTGGAGGGGGCGGAGCTCACCGGAAGCGTCGCACACTGGTGGCGCCTGATATGAACTTGTCGTTGGACCAGAGTGAGGGGTCCTTGCTTTCTGATGACTTCTTGGATACGCCGGATGATCTGGATATTAACGTGGATGATATAGAGACGCCTGATGAGACAGATTCATTGGAGTTTATAACCAACGGGAATGACCTGGAGTGGGAGGGTAAGGATATAGGATTCTTCATGAATAATATTGAATAAATAGATAGATGGATGGATGGATGGATGGATGGATGGATAGATAGACAGACAGATAGACAATGGCAATGACCTGGAGTTGGGGGTGGGTATATGGATATATGGTTCTTCACGCATAATATTGGAATACTGGATAGATAGATAGATAGATAGATAGATAGATAGATAGATAGATAGATAGATAGATAGATAGATAGATAGATAGATAGATAGATAGATAGGAAAGATCTGTAAATTGGTGAAAACACTTGTAGTTATGTAGATATACTGTATATAGTCTTGCTTGTGGATAGATAAACCAAATTGACAGGAAAAGGTGCTGGTGAAAAAGGGAAAGACTGGTATATTGTTAAGCTATACGTTAACTATACATTAGATAGACATGTGGGTAGATATTTTTATTGGCAGGTAGTGAGTTATGTAGTAGAGGTCTGCATTCTCCTGGCTGTTCTGCGTGAGCCGTGGGACCCGACCAGATTTCTTGCAGCACGAGAATACATTTCTGAATAAAACAGTAGAGGTCGGTAACTCTGGTGTAATTTGAACGGGAGTGGGTGGTCTAACAATATAGCGTTCCCGAGTCCCGACATTATTTTGGAACGGCATGATTTCCTGATGCTGAACGCGCATAGTCTGCATAACAGTCCTCAGAATGGGCTTTACCAACATGGGAGGGCAAATGGAAGATACGCTCTCCTTCAGCTTGCATTAGCAAACGGTCAGTTTACTGTTAGGAAACCCACATCAGGCAAGCCTGATGTATGGGAGTCTTTTTCATGCGCAATGTGATAATACCTCAAAGTTTTACCCTTTAGCAGTCACAAGACTGGAACCGGTCAAGTCGGGTAAAAAGTTATTTTAAGTGGGCAGCAGGTGAACAAAGGCTGAATATACAGCGGGAGCAGTCGGGTGCAAAATTAAACCTCACGGGAGCAGGACTAAAAACTTTGTCCCGCGCAGACCTCTATTACGTAGTCAGACACTTCATTGATATATCCATTATTTTCAGATGATACACCAGTCACCTCGGCCAAAGCGCCCCCTGTTGACAGTGACGCTGATGGAGAAGGTGTGGACGGGACGGGTGCCAACGGGCGTTTGTGGAGGACTGTGATCATTGGGGAACAGGAACATCGCATTGATATGCAGGTCATACGGCCCTATCTGCGCGTCATATCACACGGAGGTGCGCCACATTATCAGCGAGTCTTCATTTATAGAGTTTATAGACTTGAGTCTTGAGTTTGCATCTTCTCTCGGTTCTTTAGGATACTATGGTGAAGGCTTGAATGCCATCATTGTGTTTACAGCATGTTACCTTCCTGACAGCAGCTGCCCAGATTACCATTACCTGATGGAAAATCTGTTTCTGTAAGTGAAAGGCTCAATCAAGTTTTAATTAAAATATCTCAAATTTACTTGAACTGTGTTAAATATATTGCTAACTTATGTACTTACATTATCCCAAATGTTTTGAAGAATGTCCAAATCCAAAGAAATAAGCAGTTTTATATTGTGAGATGGAGCGTGTGCTCTGTTTTCATGCTAATGACATCACAAAGCTTGCAATTTCCGGGTTTGGTTTACTAGAAAACAGGGAAACAGCAGTGAGACTTTAATATGTTGTGTGTTTTTTTTAGACTGCACAGAGCAGCATTATAGCAGAAGCCTTAAATGTATTTGGTCTAATAAAACAGCACTTCTTCTCCAAGTGATAACGAGCTGAAAAATCAGAAGTGGTGGACTGTGGCATAATAAAAGCTCTTCTGTTTTTGTGCCTCATTGCACTCGTCTCTCTTCAGGAATCAATTCAGCGTTTCTCTCGTTTCACTTCTTTCAGCCTTAGTCTGCTTCATACTACCATAATAATAAATGTTGAATATTTGAGCTCATCCGTCAACATGATTTCTGTAGGAGTATCACAGGATGATGAAGACCACAACTCCCATAATTCCACACTGTCATCAAACTACGCCTTTGTTTTTATTGCGAATCCACGCCCTCTAGTGGCAAAAGTAACATAGGCTTTAAGTGATGTGATGCGAAACCCAGCTAATGTAGGCTGTAGAATGTTCTTGTCCTGTGTTTTATTTTTATCTTGGCATCATGCTGTCTTTACACCTGTTCCTCAGGTATGTGGTGAGCAGTCTGGAGATGCTGGTGGCGGAGGATTACCTGATCATCTACATGAATGGAGGAACGCCGCGGAGTAAAATGCCTGGCATTAGCTGGCTCAAGAAGTGCTACCAGATGATCGACAGAAGGTACTGGAATGTGGATCACTTTAATCCAAACGGGTTTTATAGATGATTTTTGGATGACGTTTTCAATATTCTTCCACAGACTGAGAAAAAACCTGAAATCTCTGATCATCACTCATCCCTCCTGGTTTATCCGGACCGTCATCGCAATTTCCAAACCCTTTATCAGGTAAACATGCTCATCAAAACATTAGATTGGTGAAAGGACATCATTTTACGCAATATTGTTTGAAAACTCACAAAAAGGCAAAATATTAGTTGATTATTCTGATAAAGACATTGTCTAATATATGACAATTTTATTCACTATTGAAAGTGAAAATGAAATGAAAACAAAAATGTAAATAATTTTATTAAATACTCACTCATGTTGTCGAAAACCCCTGAAACTTTCGTTCAGAACACAAATGAAATATTTTAGATGGAATCTGAGAGCGGGCGTCACGGTGGTGCAGTGGGTAGCATAATCGCCTCACAGCAAGAAGGTCGCTGATTCGAGCCTCAGCTGTGTCAGTTGGCATTTCTGTGTGGAGTTTGCATGTTCTCCCCGTGTTGGCGTGGGTTTCCTCCGGGTGCTCCGGTTTCCCCCACAAGTACAAAAACATGCGCTATAGGTGCGTAAAACATCTGCTGGATAAGTTGGCGGTTCGTTCCGCTGTGGCGAAAGGGACTAAGCTGAAAAGAAAATGAATGAATGGAATCTGAGAGCGCTCTTAAAACATCCTCAAAAGGATCCTCCCCGGTCAAGCCAACCTCTCCCTGATCCTTGTTGGTCTGTGCTGTTTGTGGACATTCAAAATTGACCCAAAACAAACCATTATGATTGGCTAAGATTGGCAATGAAAATTCGGAAAAGTGGTTTGACCAGCATACTAATAATAATTCCTCAAAACAGTCCATGTGACCTCAGTGGTTCAACTGTAATAATACGAAGCTCCAAGAACACTTTTATGCACCAAAAAAGCTGTCAAAATGACTCTTGTTCAAATCAGCAGTGCAATATTTAAGCATCATATTACTTATAGTGGCCTCACAGTGGCGCAGTGGGTAGCACGTTCGCCTCACAGCAAGAAGGTCGCTGGTTCGAGCCTCGGCTGGGTCAGTTGGCGTTTCTGTGTGGAGTTTGCATGTTCTCCCTGTGTTGGCGTGGGTTTCCTCCGGGTGCTCCGGTTTCCCCCACAGTCCAAAGACATGCGGTATAGGTGAATTGGGTAAGCTAAATTGTCCGTAGTGTACGAGTGTGAATGGGTGTGTATGGATGTTTCCCAGAGATGGGTTGCAGCTGGAAGGGCATCCGCTGCGTAAAACATATGCTGGATAAGTTGGCGGTTCGTTCCGCTGTGGCGACCCCAGATTAATAAAGGGACTAAGCCGAAAAGAAAATGAATGAATGAATTACTTATAGTAAATGCACAACAGTTTTTTGGGCGAACAAAAGTATTCTTGGAGTTTCGTATAACATCGAATGTTTTGACAATGTTTTTGTTTCCTTCAAACATCTCGGGATCCTTTTTGTCAATGGAGGATGAGAGAGCTCCTGGGTTGCATCTAAAATATCCTAATTTGTGTTCTAAAGATGAACAAAGGTTTCAGGGGATTGGAACGACATGAGGGACTAATAATAACAGAATATTCATTTTTGGATGAACTAACCCTTGAAGCATAATTATTAATAAATTCGTCATCATTTTATGCTCTACAGCGTGAAGTTCATGAGTAAGATTCGTTATGTGCACAGTTTGGAAGAGCTGGAAAAATGTGTTCCCATGGATCACATTCATATCCCAGAATGCATCTTACAGTAAGGAGATGTCAAACAAACGTATTTTAGTGTACAATAACCAAAACTCTAATCTGATTCTGAGGTCAACGTGTCTGTTTTTGCAGATTTGAAGAGGAACGGTTGAACGCTAGAAAAGAGAGGTAAAATCTGGTTCATTTGGCTCCTTAGAATTGTATATTAGGGGACATGGTGGCTCAGTGGTTAGCACTGTCGCCTCACAGCAAGAAGGTCACTGGTTCGAGTCCCGGCTAGGTCAGTTGGCTTTTCTGTGTGGAGTTTGCATGTTCTCCTTGTATTCGCGTGGGTTTCCTCCGGGTGCTCCGGTTTCCCCCACATCCCAAAAACATGCGCTATAGGTGAATTGAATGAACCAAATTGGCTGTAGTGTATGTGTGTGAATGAGTGTGTATAGGTATTTCCCAGTACTGGGGTGCAGCTATAAGGGCATCCGCTGTGTAAAACATATGCCGGATAAGTTGGCGGTTCATTCCGCTGTGGCGACCCCTCATGAAAAAAGGAACTAAGCTAAAGGAAAATGTTTTTTGACAAAACTCCAATTGTGATTGGTTGGTAATACGCCCATTTATATTTGTAGAATGGAGCAAGAACAGAAAGAGCAGCAGCATCAAGAACAGCAGCAAAAGCCAACCAATCCAGACAGGCGAGCAAACAAACAAAATTAATTATTCATATTTTGATTTGTGTTTTTATACATATACTCAAATGACAAAATGAATGTCTATCCACAGGACCACAGCGACTGAAGAACCTGGACTCTGAGTGGGCGAGCTTTAATGGTTTTGTTGCTGATCTTGGATCATTTGTCATATTCCCAAATTATTTAAGTAAAACACCTATTAGAAGATTCAAAACTGTTCTCAGATCAGCATCAAACAGAAACTTTAAACGAAAGTTAAAGGGTGAGAAATCCACTTGCTCCCGCTTTCGTCTGCAAAGGCACAATTTAAAAGAAACGAAATCTCCCCAAGCAGATGGCATTACGCACAGAGAATCGTCACTGTTTTCGGTAGCAGGATATAACATCCTGCATTGTAGCCTTTTCGCAGTTGTTGCTTTTTAGGTCGCCGTTCCCTGCTTTTTTGGTCCTTGAGAGAGTCACGTGACCTGCCTTTAATTGACAAATGTATGTCCGCTCAGGATTTGATTGGTGAAGAATTGGTGGTGCATGCCGATTTCCAAGCATCGCAACAACCGCTTCTGTGCTTCTCCGTGTGTATGCACCCAAATCGAATGTAACTTCCATTTTGCCTATTATGTTTGCCTGAAATCCTTTATTGGATGCTTTTTTTGAATGCTTTAACCTCTATCATCTTGTTTCAAGGGATACTTCACCCAAAAACAAACATTCTGTCGTCATTTTGAGCACAAAAGAAGACATTTTGAAGAACTCTGGTTGATTGTATCCATTGACTTCCAATGTATTTGTTTTTCCCACTATGGAAGTCAATGGTTACTGCTTTTCAGCATTGTTCGACACAGCGTCTTTTGTGTTCAACAGAACAAGGGTCATTAAAAGATGACAGAATTTTCATTTTTGGGTGAACTATCCCTTTAATGACCAGCTTTTGTTCATGATAAGTGCCAGTCGTCTCTCAAAGCATTTTGACATTACCCAGCAGTATTTATGTTGCCTTCTGTTTGCTATCAAAATAAAATTTCTGCTAAATGTATGACTATGATGTTGATTTGTGCTTAATTTCTAAACGTTATATCTAATTTTCTGAAAGCTAAGTGATAAAAAATGTCAAAACTATATATATATATATATATATATATATATATATATATATATATAGGGCCTCACAGTGGCGCAGTGGGTATCACGTTCGCCTCACAGCAAGAAGTCGCTGGTTCGAGCCTCGGCTGGGTCAGTTGGCGTTTCTGTGTGGAGTTTGCATGTTCTCCCTGTGTTTGCGTGGGTTTCCTCCGGGTGCTCCAGTTTCCCCCACAAGTCCAAAGACATGCGGGATAGGTGAATTGGGTAAGCGAAATTGTTCGTAGTGTATAAGTGGTGTATGTAATGGGGGTGTATGAATGTTTCCCAGAGATGCGTTGCGTAAAACATATGCTAGATGAGTTGGCGGTTCATTCCGCTGTGGCGACCCCAGATTAATAAAGGGACTAAGCCGAAATGAAATTGAATGAATGAATATATAT